>UZAM01010225.1:6270-16350 GCA_900618415.1 Soboliphyme baturini | reverse complement strand
ATCATCATCCTTCGTTGCGGTTACCAAACGAGCAATTCATCAGAGCTTAAACATGATTATATTCAGTCCTCATTTGTGCACCGTAATGCAAATTTAGCACCAAATGTTAAGCGGTCGTAACTCTGTTCTACATCGCGGTTCTCGGTTTACAATATGTAACGCAAAATCATTTCATTGTTCGTAACATGCTTCAAAATTTGCTCAGTCTTTTCCCTTTGATTATATATATATATACTAATACAATGATACAATAATAAAATGATAAAATAATGAATAAAATAATGCAAGATGCACCTGGCACTACCGGTTCCAAAATGTTATTGCCACAAGGACAATTTTAATGGTCCTTAGACAAGTAGAAGCAACTGTGGTGCAATATGCCGTAAAATCTGGCAATGGAGAAGTTATCCGTTATCAGATGACCGTTGTTATTCCTTCAGTGAAGTAAACTTACTTCAAGCCATAAAATGCAATTCTTTTACAATTTAATGGGTCGTAGTTCACCAATATTACTCAATATTTATTCTGTCAATAAAATCTTTTAATCTTTGAAACATGTGATATTAAAGACTGCTTGATCTCCTTTTCTCCGCCTTCTGTTTGCTTCTTCTTAGGAGCTTACAGGAGCTTAGGAGCTTACAGCACCGATAGCTGGATATGCTTCTGCGATCCGTTCTTGATCATCACAAGCGCCGAATTTTCTGAAGTTTAAAATAAAATCCAACTGCAAATTATTGGCAATCGAGCTGCTTCACCAAAATCTGACATGATAACGATGAAGCCGATGAAGCTTCATTTTCCTTGTGCACATCCAGCCAACGATTCTATGAAGTTGTCATGATCTGAAGAAGATAAGCGTAAACTTCAGATCTAATCAGTACCACTGATCATACTTACTCCCCAGCCCGGTTTGACGAACAGCTGGTTCTTGTGATTCGGAAGTCTCAGAGCTGTAATAAAATATTATTGACATCGGAAGTAAAAACTACGTTTCATAAAATGGCTATTTTGAAGACAATGAATTAAATGGCTTGATGGGAAGCATTTATCAATGATAAATCAACAACTAAGCAAGATCAGAATAGCTTCGATATATTGTCCATTACATTATCTGCTTTATAAAACGTTATAAAAAGTCATCTTTGAACGGGTTAAGTTGAGAACATAGAAAACAAAATAATATGCCGTTCTGAAGACTTTCAAGCTTTCCGATGTTCGTTTAGAAACAGCTGCATATCATTAAAAGTTTGATTGGATGTTGATTACTTGATTCGTCTAGAAACTGTTTAAGCCGTGAGTCATGAGTTTCTGCCTTCTGTCTGTATATAACAAACAACAAACAAGGTAACGGATTACAAACGGGAGCAAAGAAGCATGAAGCTGTCATGCTCACTCTGTGGACTTTTCGTGGGACTCAAAACATTAGTTAACGAGAGATGGTGACTGAGAAATGATATACCACCAAACACGTTTGCAGCATATCTGCCTAGAGGAGGCAACTGGCTTCAAATGAACTTGCTGACGCAGTCTGCTGCAATTCAGGATAAAGCACTGAGATGTCGTTTATTTCTTTATGTACTCTATAAACAGAGAATAACGAGTCTTAGTGGCACAGAAAATGAAAGCGCAAGGACGATGCCAAGCAAAGAAAATTTCCACTCTTGCAGCATCAGGTTTAAGACTTAACCGCTGGTTAACGAATAGATGTTAAAGCCGCAGGAAGGAAGTCCACAACACCATGTGTACTTCTGTTGCCCAATAATTAGATATGCAGAGCTGAGATTGTAGTAAGTGATGAAATGGCAAAATTTAAGAAAACATTGGCCAACGTTGGAATCTCGGTATTCTTTAGCCTTCATGACTGGGCCATATTTGGCCCCTATTTGCTTATGAAGTTGAAGGTACGCTGCTGATTTTCGTTTCTCTTCCACCATCTAGATGCATTCCTTTTAAAAGCAGAGTTCTCAACCGTGTAGTCTCCTGTTTCCGCTCCAACAAAACGAACCTATCGATTTTGAGTTTGATGCCCCAGCGACTGAGAAACCCAGGTCTGAAACACCGCGTGGTAAACTCCTTCCTCCTGGGAATTTGTCAGTAAGATAAATATTGCATTGACGGGAACTGAACCCGCTCTTCTGGTGTTCGATGCAGGATCTTTAGACAATAGAGTCAACGCGCCAACGTAACACTGATAAGGCGGTGACAGACTTGACTACCCACTCCATGTTTCATGGTATTTACGTGAGCAAAAGTGTTTTCGTTTGTAAGTATTTACGTGTCGGCTGTTTCCTCCTTCCATGCGATTAACGAGGCATCGTATCTTCTGAAACTCGACATTTCTAATGACCGTTTGCACTATCTGCATTTCCAAGAACAGTGAAAAGTGCCAAACATTATGCAGCATATCCTCGATCTTAAAATAATGACTTAAATCTTTAACTCTGGAATAATTAATCTGCTATATTGGTTGGGATTTGCATAATTAGTGACATTTTTGACCTTTCTAATCAATTGGCATCATCATTCTTTGTCTCGATGCCTACATTAGTGTGTTTCGCGTGATTGTTAGTCCTGAGCTTCGATGTCTTGCACAACAGATGGTAATTTTTTGGTTCCAAAATCATGATGATCATTTAAGACAACTCAATCGGTCGTCGTCGGTATATTCTTCGCTTATTACGGTAATTCTGTCGGCTTCTAGAATGTATAATTTGTCGGTCTTTTTCACAGTTGCGGGGGCAGTAGTTACAAAATTACATAATGTTTTGTAAATCATGCCTAAATGCATATTAATTTTTCATATTCAAGACTGTGCTTATGTTTGGATTTTGACTGAAGCATGAATTTCGTACAATTTTCAGGTTGGTTTTCCACAGGTTTGGATTTAGCCTAAAAGTGCACGACGCAACTTGTTGCAGCCGTCGGCAAGAACGGTGAAATGAACTCGTTTGAAAGTTGTTAACACTAGATGTCAGCCTTGTAGATGAAGACCACAAAGGACGTCTTTCAAGTTGTAATGGCGACCGTCTGAAGGCTACAGATGAAGCTGGTAAAGAGCCAAATTGCGAGAAATTGATGCTGAAAATGTCGACGTAAAGAATACAACCGTTTTCCGCGTTTTGACAAAATTGGCAACACTGAGAATCTCTAAAAGCGGTAATCCACGAATGATGAAAAACAGCGAACTTTCCGACCGAAGATCTGCTTTTGCTGATCACTAAAACAGGACTAATAACATGCAATGCTGGTGTTAGAGTAGGATTTATCCGCGACCTGCCTAAAGGGAGTCTTGATGGCATGACTGATTTGCCATACTGATTTAGGGGTATGAAAACTGGATCTTGCTTTTAAGCAACAGAACAGCTGAAAGCAAGCTTCTTTACTCCATGTGCTGATTTGCACATGTAATAATCAGTTATCAACTATCATATAACGCAAACTGGATTTTGCGAGGAGTCTTGACGGCATGACTAATTTGTCACACTGATTTGGGGGTATGAAAACTGGATTTTGCTTTTAAGCAACAGAACAGCTCAAAGCAAGCTTCTTTACTCCATGTGCTGATTTGCATATGTAATAATCGGTTATCAAGTAGGTCAAGCGCAGTCAAGTTGCGATCATAAGAGGCACATTTTAATGTGACCAGACATGAACGCCAAGTCAGCGAAATTGCTACTTCTTTGGAGCTGGTTGCATCGAAACAATGGCTGGCGGCACGCTGAGCTACCATAGAAAGAAGGATGATACATGATAAATGGTAATTGCTTTTCATACGGCTCATGGACTCAATCAGAAAACTGTCCTCGTTTAGGGTACTGGCTTACAGTACAGCAAAACATATCTCATTTATCTTAAACGGAAAAAATGATTGATGCTACTAGGATTCATTATTCACCGAATGACTGAAGGTAAGACTGCAAATCTTATTGGTCTGTCATGATCAAAGATGCAATAAGGAAAGTTTCAAAAGGAACATGAAAGGTTCTTTTAGCGTTTACGATGCTGGACCCGTTATTGGAACTGTGGTAAAGTCGTTGATTCATATCTGAGGACACTCAACGAAACAGAAAATAAAATTGCCACCGCCAACTCATCACATCCAGTAGCACCAGGATGTGATCATCATATGACCTGGATTCAGACCGCTCAGTCGTAACGTCCCTTTGCTTATAAAGGCGTAAAGAACGCTTTAAGCAGCCGCTTCCAATGTTGCTTTGCAGATTTTAGAATACATGGAACCCTTGCCCTCTTGTTCTCCAGTACTGTAGAAGTACAGTTTAAACATGATTAGCGTCATGATCCGGAGAAGCGACACGCTAATTTTAAACTAAGAAACTTTTCATCAATATAATAGCTTTATGCGAGGCAAAGATTAGATTTGACTAACATTCATCTTACTATATGCGGGAACACTGGTTTACAAAAACCCTTAGTGAATCAGGACATTTATCAAATGCGCATGACTTTTAACGTTCTGATGAGCTCTCTTGCAACCAATCAGCGACCAGGCAGTCATCATCGACTTTCAGTGGAAACAACATGTCAAAAACGTTATCTAAATTGATTGATTATTCATGCTGGCAGGTGATTTAATCACCACTTATATTATTTTTCCGTTCGTAAATTATATCCTCTTATGAAAATATCGACTGCAGCTATTAAATTCAATTCTTTGGGTTTCGGTGAGAATTTATTGAGGTCCGTTCATTTTCAACATGAAAGTTGGCAGAAGCTTATGATTATCTGCCTTTAAATTTTTGTCGCACTGCAAAATTGACTTCACTTTTTCTTTTAGAAAGCATGAGATATTTGTTTTTTATGCGATTGTTCCATGTGTATGCTTCATTGTATAGAATACCCACATTTTGAACCTTACATGATCTCGTTGTCAACAGACCACAGTGAAAACTGACTTAATAAAAGTCAAATGGTCGAAATTAAATTCTGGACCACAGAGGCGAATACGGATTAATCTTGACTGCATTCCATACTTCTTGACTGCAAAAAATAGATTGGATGCACTACCTTCTTCGAAGTAAAGGGGTTAATAAATACGGGAAGTTTTTGTCTGTTGCAGCAGTTCGCATTTTCAGAGCCAGAAGTGAGTCTTTGGTCCGTGATGCCTGCTAATCAAATATCTGGTAACAGAGGCCAGTTGGCACATTTAATTCGCTTACAGTTTGTAAGAACGAATAATTATTTCGTTGGCACACTGTTGGCCATACTGATAAACAGTATAAATTACGGCTCATATATCATAACTCAAAAATATGGTCAATCGGATGATTGGCATAGGCCTTCTGGCTCCACACGTGCCAGTGATTTCGAACTACAGAAGGACTTCCAAACTAAGTCAACCAACCTCCTTACCTTGAAGAAAGCCGGTCAGACACGAACCGAAACGTCGGCACTGGTCAATCGCCGATTTCTGTGCTGTGTATAAGTGAACCATGTTTAATAATTATGTCAGAACTGCGCAATTATACCTCTCTGAAGCGCTTCTTCAGCCAGTTTCTTTCTTTGATCATGCCCGAGTTGCATAATCTCGGAAGTCCGGAGATTCTGAAAGTTCTCACACTGGTTGTGAGGCCATATTTTCTTCTCGAACGTCTTGTTCGCCCGTTATTACCCATTTTCCACAGCTTGAGAAGAGGGTCTTTGTTCTTTAAGTGATGGTTTTCCTATACAGTCTTTCTCGCAGTTACATTGCAATTTGTGATCCTAGTCTAGCGAATTATTATCCTCAGAGTTACTGATCACAGAATTTAGTTCAAATGTAGATCTTTTACATGCTGTATTTCAAATACTGATACTACAGTATTGCACTTAAAGGGTTTCTATCGGTGTACGTTATAGTATGGGTCTAAAAAAGGGAAATACCCGTTTTATTCTTTCGTTTTCGCAGTGTTTACCGCGTATCAACAATGAAATGTGATTTGAACCTGCGGTGTTGAAAACTCCCATTCGTGGAGGCCACCAAAGAAAATCGAAATAGTATATTTTGTTTGATTTTGCTTTTAAGTATCATATCTATATAGATTACTAGACTTTCGATTAACGCTTGATGAAGGATGATGAGGTAGAATTAAGCTAGGTTTATTGTATGAAATAATACCCATGGGATAACTGCTGTTTCAAATCAATTTAATGTAGATTACGTCATAAAAACACGATTTTTTCATGCAGAACGTATGATTGGCCAGAAATCGTGTCTTGGCTAGTCTCCCATGGTTTTTCATCAGGGTGGACAGGGTTGATTTCCGCGTACTTTTGTGGTCCATAGATGCTGTAATATTTACGGTTAGTATTAACTAGTGGATTCAACTGTGTAGTTATTACTGTCGCACAATGTTAACTTCTTCTTTTTCTTCTTCTTCATCATCTTCTTCTTTTTCTTCTTATCCCTTTGTCACGAAGACGATGTCAACAGCAGTGCAAACAATACGATTGAATTGAATAATGTGCTGACTCTTCATTCCCATCGAAGCCACGTCAGTTCTAATGAGATCTTCTCTGTCATTGGAGTTCTTTCTTCCGACCGCCTATCATTAGTCTTTGCGTTCATATCTTCTTCGCATAGTGACTATCGTCCATTTGTTGCCAAATGTCTCACTGTTTTAAATGCCTTGTTTGTAGTCAGTCTGTCGCTTTAGTTGGATATTCACTTACAACAGCACTTGACACCAGGTTGTATCATTTAACCCCTAACATGAATCTTAAATCCTCTTTCACCTCGCTTCCAGTTTCCTGTTCTCAATTCTCTAAAGTACTGCGGTCTCCAGAGATAGTAAGAGTGCTATAGAGAAGGATGTTCAGAACACAAGCCCTGTATATCTGCCACTTGCTGCTGTCTTTGTCTTTCTAAGGCTTGATTTACTTGTTGCTGGCCGCTGATGGCAACGCAGAGTGCTTCATAACTTTACTTATGGCATTGCCCCCGCCAACAACGTATTCTATGGAAAAATATGTTTTGGGACTTTTTCCATAACATTGATGTCCAGCTCTAGACGGTCTTTCGCATGTGTTTTATCAATTTCCATCAACTTCGTATTTTTTAAGTAAATTGAGAGATCCATGTCAGAACACCTCTGTTCCAGAACTAAGAACAGCGAAGTCGCACCTTAGAAGTTATTGACAAGCAACGTGGTATCATCCGCAAATGCAACAGAGTCTACGCAAATGTTTTCCACTCTTGCCGCCCCAGCTTCCCTCTTTCACATTGTATGGAACAACCAGTCAGGGAACATAGCAAAGAGCAGGGGGGATTCCACTCCTCCTAACTATACTCCGCACTTTGTGCGAAACAGTTTGCTAAACCTGTTATCAATTAGAACTGCACTTGACGAAATATCAATCAATCAGCCAGTTTCGATGACCACTAGTAACCACTAGTACTTTCGGGTCGAGGAAAGAAAAGCATCAGACAGAGCTTCCAACGTTGATAATTCTGTGCCAACGTTTAAACTTCGGCAGAAGACAATCGGAGTCAAGAGTAGAGTCTTTAGATGCAGCCTCCCCAGGCAAATTTTGGTTTTCCCCCGGGTCTTACCCAGTCGGGTGGGCAAGTAGTTATTGCTTCGTTTTCTCCCTCGTAGGCACTCCCAGTACGTGGCCACACTATCGCAACGACTTTATTTGGAGAAGCAACAGCTGTTACACCAAGGCACTCTTAAACACTTGTCCTCAGGACCATTTCGAGACACGTGAACTCAACGATTCCTCTCAGAAAGCAGATTTCAGCCGCTTGTTTAGGGCATAGAAATGTTTCCATAGTTCATACTCATGACCAGAAGCGATATCGTTATGAAGATCGACTTAAACTTAATTGATTTATTCCTCAGAACTTAGCTCTGCTTTAATCACAACGCTTCCGACGCAGAACGCCACTGGGCATTCGAATTCGCTGGTCGATCTGTTACTACAATCATCAGTAAACACAATCTTGTGGCATGTGAGCTTTCCCACCTGCTCCACTACTTCCGCGTTTATGTACAGAACGCAGGGAGCAGGGGAACTGGAAAGCACCAGGCTTTTCGCTTTAGACACGTTTCGATGCATGCAGGCCACGTCGCACTCAGCTTCGAACCTTCCTAGTGAGCACTGAAGATCATTTTCAAAAGATGGTAATAAAACAAGGTCGTTTGCAAACAGCAACCTCATCGGATTCACATTTTCTACACTCATCTCTCTGGCTGCCACTGACCATTCTATCCATGTATAACACAAACAAGATATGGGCCATAACATAAGCTTGGCAGGCATTAGTTCCAATGCTGAAAGGTTTCGATTTTACACTATTTAACAGGATGCAGCACCTGCCATCAGCATACAGAGATTGAACGACACATTGCAACTGGCCTTCGATTCCATATATTCGCACACTTGCCCATAGATTGTTGTGACGGATTCCGTTATAGGCTTTCTCTAGATCCTCAAAACATATATAAACAGAGTGAGCAAATTTCAAAGATTTCTCAACAATCTGGCTCAAGCTGAATATCTGGTCAGAGATACTTCGGCCAGACCTAAAGCCACACTCCTCTGCTTGTATCTCACCTCTAAATTATCATCTCTGGCAGACCTTTCCAAGGAGGCTCACTAAAGCAATGCCCCGACAATTGAGACACTTTCCATTATCTGCCGCCTTGAACAGGGATAATACAACCTTGTTCTCCAGTCCGCTGGTGTCTTCCATATAGGTTTGGAGTTTGAGAGACACGTGCAAGCCAAAACTTGCTTGGTTCGCTTTAAGATTTAATCATCTTACAGCGAAATTAATTGATTCCAGCAGCATTGCCACTTTTCAAGCATTTCACAGCTTGTGTGAATTTATCTACAGTAGGAATAATATCCGTGCCCTGCTGCAATACAGGGAAGTCATCCTGCGAGGAATTGCCATTCTTTTGGCTGAAAAATGTTCTCATCCTCAGTGAAAGGGTGTCTAGACCTGCTCTTTAAGACTGATAGACTGTCCTTCTTTTCACCTCAGGGTCGGAGGATGATCTGCCAGAATAGTCTGTTTGCCGTATGGAAATCTGAGATCAACACCTCGCTGAACTTCTCCCAGGAATCAGCTTTGACTTTCGCCGCTGTTTCGCTTCCGATTTGCGCGCTTCTTCACACCGAACGCGAATTGAGGGCTGTTTGCTTTCAAGCCATTTGTTGAATGTAGCCTTCTTCTTAGTGATCCTTCTTCTTAGTGATAGCCATTTGAACTTCTCATTTCCACCAGAAATCGTTTATGACGTTCAGGGAACAGACTACTTGGTTTGATACCGCGGCATTCTGTGACAGCCAGAGTAAATCGTTCTAAACAACTCCCCATCACCGGGACCTGTTCATATCATGCGATGTTATTTGCAAGGGTTTTCCGCGTATCCACAGAAGCAATTATTTCCTACTTCATTTTCTGGTTCTGTCTTCGCTCAGGTATTTGCATGGTATTTCAACTTTTAAAGAGAGGGCAGCAACATTAAGCTGATGATCAATTGACAGCTCCTTGTCTCTCATGCCTATTGCAGAACGTAATAAGTTGATCGAAACTGTTATTAGATCGATCGTCGACTTCTGTGCATAAGCTTCCAAGTATCAGGTATTCTGGAGCATGCTTCGGTGTTCGAAGAAGGTATTTATAAGGGATAGCCCGTTGTTTGCACAAAACCGAAACAACTTCATGCCGTTATTGTTGAGGTCGTTAGGTCCGTTCCTTTCAGTCTCGTCTTTCCGCTTTGCAGTGTCTGCTCGACATTGCGCATTGAAGTCGCCCATTAGAAAGAGGGACTCCGTAGTAGACACTTTTTGCAGAGTGCGCTCCAGTTCCTCAACAAAGGACTGATATTATCCGTCTACATTGTAACCCCTGTAGCAAGGTCAACGCTTTAGCCTATTGTAGCTTCAGTTGGAGGATTGCCATTCTTCCACTCGCAGACATCCATTCAACGATTCTATTGGTCAGATTAGGTTTTACCAGAATGTCAACACCGGCCTGAGCCCGCGTAGTGACATCGACAGCTGAGAAGAATGGCTACCGCCCGCAAGGGTTCAGGATTCCAGAGCCTTGTGGTTCGTTGACGAGAGTCC
>UZAM01010223.1:0-11565 GCA_900618415.1 Soboliphyme baturini | reverse complement strand
TGAAAGTGAGTTTAAAGTACGGTTGAACATCAATGTCAGGGTGAGCAAAGTCAATTTTTTAGTAAGTTATGCGTGATTCAAAGAAATGAACAGAAGATTTATAAATGCTAATAATTTATTCATCCAAAGAAGCGCATAAGTTTCCGTCAGATGCTTACTGATATATGCCTTTTTACCCTGTGTACGTTCTCACATTTTCAAGGTGGCACCGCACGTGAACAAGATGTTTAAACGTACTATCCTCAGTGACTTCGGTTCTCATGAGAGAAAAACTTTAACCTGGCGTCGAAACCTTTTCGACTATTTTTCCAGTCAGGTCTGAGGTCGGTGTCAGTTTTCTCAAGCCAAGATCGCCAGTGCCTGTTCGTCTTCGACGTTTGTGCATCATGTTATCGTATAAAATGAAAATTGCTGCAGAGACCGTTGTCACTTGATAGTCATATTCTTGGAAAGTATATAATGGTTGTTGGGTCCTGTCGAAAAGTGTTTCTGTGCATTCTCTTACGAAAGATACAATACTTTACGCAAGGAAGGTGATATCGACGTTGGTTAAGTATACAACGAGTTACTTTGGCGGTTAGCTTATGACAGTCAAAGATAAGATATGATTAATAGTTAGTAAGTAGCATGCCAAAGCCGTGGTTTAAAATCTATCAAAGCATTTGACAATATATCCGCTGGAAGTGTCGGTCTTCGATTCATTTTCAAGGATCGCTGTTCGTTTCGCGATGGAGGTCCTTCGCTTCTCAGGAAAATCTGGACCGGCTATATTCCAAGGTGATACAACAGTATATTCGAGCTATCTTATCCTCGATCTAATCTTTGTCCGCGTGCTGTGCAATTTTGTCAAATCCTCCTTAAGCGCCGGCATATTCACGACTGCACTAGCGAAGTGGTTATCTCTCAGTCACATGGAGGGGCACTAAGGAACTGAAATTCCAACTGAGACCTAGGTTTCTCAGTTTTGTGTATTGCCCTACTCAGTTATTGCAATGACCCTCAGTAATCGTTACCTTTCAGTTGATTAAGAGCTAGAAGGTCTGCTGTTTCATGCAGGAAACTGGGCGATACTATGACGTTTTGCTCTGCGGTTTGATTACATGCATTTTCTCTTATGAGCTACTCATATATTGCTACTGGTCTTTGTCTATAATTTTTTATTGACCTTGTATAAACCAGATGGGCATACTTTCAATATGGCATGATATTGTTTTCGTAGTTCGTATTTTTATTGCTGTATGTCTATAATTCGAAAGTTAATATTTTACCCTTCATTAATCACTTTACAAATCATGTATAAAGCAATACCTAGTGAATTTGTTCCTTTTCTTTAACTTCCTCTTATTCGTTTTTTACCAATTTGAATAAAACGGTAATGCATGAATATTTTTGACTCCGGGCTGTTGATGTTTTGCAGCTTTTTGTTATTTTTGTTTTTCTCTGTTTCAGATTCCGACAAGTATCATTCCATGACGTGTACGAAAGTTTGAAGTTCGTTGCGGAGCGTTCTGCAACTCACTGAATATGAGAAATATTTTCGAAGAAAAATAACGTCAATGGTCGCTTAGTTTTAGTGTTTATAATTCCGTTCCCTTTATGTGTTTGTATTTTACCGGCATTAGGTACAATTATGTCGTAATCATTTTTTCTTCGTATTTTTTATGAACAGACATTTTACGTAGTAAACTTTTTGTTGATTCGCCTTGATTTTGCTGGTGGCTGTTGCTCAATGGTAAACGTGTGCATTTTTCGAGGCATGGTGCGTCTGAAATTCGTTGCGCTTCCCCTGTTCTAAAACCAACAATTGTAACAAATACGTAGTGATTCAAATAATTAATTAAATTACGTTAGACGGTCGATTCCAATGGGATGCAGACTTGTCCCGTGGCTCTCTTTCTGCAGGTGCTGAAGCGTGAAAGCAGATATACGGTAAACAAGTTAAATAACTTTTTATAATAGATCAAGAAAAACCTGAACATCAGGCGAGAAAGAAATGGTAAAATGTCAAGCTACCAGTCAAAAACTAGCGAACACTATTATACACTCTTGAGGTAATCATGTTAGCAGAAATTACTTTACTAAGATACAGATGCCCAGACTATAAGGTATAAAGGTATGACTACATCTAATAACGAATGACTCCAAGACCAAATTTCAAGACGTACTGCAGCGCTCCTTTGCTGTTAGCTGTCTGGGGCCATTAAGCAGAGCAAGGTTCCGTAGTATTTGAGCACTACGTGATTTTGCTTGCTAAAGCCATCTACTCATCACACTGCTTCAAAAGCTTTGATAATTTTCGAAGACTCGCATAAACATCACCAATCGTTTGTATGCCCTAGTGTTTAGAATAAGGAATGACTGCTCTAAGATGCAGCGCAAGAGGACGGTGCAGTACACCGAGAAGCCTTGTCTTGGAGAAGTCATTTTTGGAAACAGAAGAACAATGTTAAAGGTTACATTTACTGGTATATGACTCGACAAATCGATTGCTTTCAATTGTGGAAAATTCGATTATCATCATCATCATGATGATGATGATGATGATGATGATGAAATTCGATTATCATGATTTAATATGTACAATGAATACCACAAAAACTACTCCCGCTCTATTTTTTAAATATTACTCAGATTTTTGATTCTGCGATCACAGTTATTCAGACAAGTGTTTGAACGATTCTTTGGTTAGGGCACCAAAAACAGTTTATTATCGATGCGTTCCGCTACTTGGACCGTAGCATCATCAGGGCTAAGCCCTGAATACCCGTCGGCAATAATCTGTTGCAGCATTTGTTGTATTTTTTGCCTTGAACCATGAATCGTTCAAACCCTTCTATTTATTTATCAGTCAGGTAGGCTACTTTATCGTCCTCCGCTCAAATATAATATACTTGGGTCTTCTGAGGCAGAACGTTTCCGATTATGGAAAATTTTACATTAGCGGTATTATTCTGTCCAAATTCATGTACGTACTGAAACAAACCGAATAAGCATCAGCCGTAATTTTGTGAAGAGTATAAATATTTGTGTCTGAAAATGTAATGCGAGCACTCTTGATTGCGAAGACCTCAACTGCGCAAATTTTTCAGCCGTGGGCAATACGTGTGAACATGTCTGGTCGCAACATCAGTACAACCAATGGTATTAGTAATAATAGCAACAGTACTGTCAGTATCATTGCCCAAACTACTTTTAAGACTACTGTTATTTTTGAGAATATTTCGTGCACTGGTTGTAATATCGAAATAAACAGTCAGAAATGGTTTGTTACTACAAAAACGGAACGCAGTCGCTCCACGATGATAGATCGATATCTGCGCGCAGCGAATGGACCACTATATTAGCTTGTGTAGTAAAACTGCATGCATTTTCTTTCGGTACTGATTCTGACTAATGCTTGCAGTATTAACAGCAGCATAAGTATAGAGAGTAGCAATACTACTGCACTATTACTAGCATTGGTGGGAGTACTGCAAACACAGTCATAGGTACTTCTGCTGCTATGTCATCACTGCTGGTGCTAAAACCAGTAGTGATTCTTACTACTAGCAACAACGGTAGCACTGAGAAGTCAAAGTCACGTCACGTGCAAGTACTGAGGAGTTGGACCCTGCATTATTTGCATGTGCCAGTGATTTCCGCTTCTCTATTCAGTTCGAACATTAGGCAAGTCCTGTAGTCAGTAAAAACATAAAAATCAAAAGGAACGATTATAAAAATAAAACAATCCAGCAGATGGAAAATTTTACACAAAAACACAGTAGACATATTTTCACTTACGTTTGGAGAACATGTCCGGGGAGACGGCGGAGTAGTCGAACGGTTCGAAGGACACCCATGGTTTGGGGAAGCGTTTCTTTTGCTTCTCTAACGGCGCTGAAAGGAGGTCTTCTTCGATGGTGCGCTCTCGTTTGCACTTTGTAGCGCTGCCGACATCCGAAGCTGATGCAGAACAACTGGGCTTCATCGCCTGAAGCATACATCTTAGAACAAAACAATGGCAACAAGTGAAACCATAGCCAAATGTAACTCTGGACAACTTTAACAGGTTTAAAGTGGAGAGGAGCGCAGCATCATACTGCTAAAAACTTTTAACTCATTTCACTGCCGCGTCACACAGTGACCAGTGAAATTATGTCTGTGTGTGAGGGGGAAGGGACACGA
This sequence comes from Soboliphyme baturini, assembly GCA_900618415.1. Lineage (NCBI taxonomy): Eukaryota > Metazoa > Nematoda > Enoplea > Dioctophymatida > Soboliphymatidae > Soboliphyme > Soboliphyme baturini. The sequence continues at coordinate 7,401 of UZAM01010223.1, read as the reverse complement.
ATGTGAATCTCGGTTATAAGGGAGAGATTGGATGACTGTTAGGCAGACATGCTTATACTATCAAGGCTGTGTTTAACGAAGGTCACAAAGAGAATTTCATCAACGCCAGCAGATCGGTAGCCAGTTGCGGAATGTAAAGGGACTACATTGGCTTAGAAATCAGCTTCAAGTGGCTCTGGTTTATCGCCCAAGCACACAACGTAATACACCTCAGCAATCCAAAATCCAGGATGCTGAACTCGGTATTGGGGTTTCGTACATATAAAACGACTTAATGAAATATCTTAATCTGATTGTAAGTTGTTCAAGCAATGTTTCAGACTCAATCGTATAAACGTTATTAATAACAGAGCACAGTGGCCTGTGCGTACAGTTGTTCGTTCACAGTAAAGCAACCTAAATACTGTAGGCATTCGATAAACACAAAGGTTGCCTTCCTGAGAAGTGCTACGCTAACTAAAAAATTCGAATTCTTCGCAGGGATAAAAAGAACCGGTTCAGATTTTCAAAGGTAACATTTTGTCCACCAGTATTATTAATTTTACGGTATACATGACAGTAAGAACAACATGAGAACAAAAACAAAATATGCGCCTGTTTTTCGATGCAATTCTTGATTTAGCAAACGTGACATTGAGTGACCTCAATATGCATTAAAGGTACACTCTCATAATCCATACTTCTTTCAGGTGTCCAGATCTCTTTATGCATTGAACTCTCGTACTCCGTTCTTACAAGGACGTTATGTACAGTGTTGCGTATGTAAATTTCTGACTGTGTGTATATGAATCCTCAGTCGGACAGGAACCGTTACGTGGTGCAAAAGAAAACCTCAGAAGAGGTGGCCGTATCAGACGGCACCAACGAAATCCCTGAGCTGGCGGGTCAAGTCTCACAGAGCCGTGCCGGACGGACGTCTTCTCCAAGGAGCAAAGGAAAATACTCTTACTCGAGTTCAACTATATCGTATGCCGGATGATTGATGGACTTAAACGGCAACGCTTCGGTACCTAAGGGACCGTAAGTGCCAAAGTGTAAGACCTCAACTGAAATAGGACTGAATTAAAACGATGAAATGGAAGCTGGTGGCGACAAGAGAGAAGTGCGTGGGCACAGATGCTAGGAATTGGCGATGCCTGCTAATAACGAACAAGGTTTAGGCAATTGTTGTTGTCGTCGTTGCTGGTATATGCATACAGTACATAATGGACTGAACAAAGGGCTGAAAAATCGATATACTATTAATGTAAATTATATCTGACCTTATCTATGGTACTAATCCAGTGCAAGCGATTCCTCCAAAAAACACTTGCTTTCGTTATAAAATAAGACATTTTAGCGAAACGAAGGGAAATCAGAATCGTTATGTCGCTTAATCTGTTCTGGTCATTATAGTTATTTTGGAGAGACGTTCAAAAATAGTTTACGACAATATATGGGCAGCTTCAGACGAAATAACCTCAGTTGTAGCCCAACACAGCATGACAAACAACTACGTCAACAATAGGATAATAGTAGAATAGTTACTTAAGTATGGACTTGAGATATGAGGAAGATTTTGGAAGTTATCACAGTGGAAAAAAAACAAAACAAACAAAGACTAGAAAAAAGTACTTAAAATTATGGTAATTAACATGCTTACGTTATGATATGCAACAATAAACAGTTGATCTTTCCTTTTTATGGGTTGGTCACTGGAATTGTAGATCATTTTGGAATGCCTTACTTAAACTTCGCTCAATTTTTTTACTATCCAAACGCAGCCACGATAGAGTACCATTTTACGCTCTTCGTGAAGGGGAAGGAGGGTGGGTGAGTGAAGATAAATATACCACCTTTGAAACCTTTATCAGATAACTTACCATGTAGGGATTAAAAATTTTTATAGAACTTGTATAAAAACAGCAGTTGCACTCTTCCTGATTTGGTATTAAATTATTTAAATAAGCAATTTATAAAAAGCATTCATTAAAATTTTGCGTTTCTGTAAACTACTTTAAAACCAGGGCCACGACATGAAACAGTACAATTATTACTCAAAAAATAATTATTACGATGTTAAAGGAACAGTGTCGTTGGCTTCCAAAAGCTTCGTGTTAATTAACTCTTTGATTTTCAGGTTTACCTATTTGATTGTAACAGTTCAAAGTCGGGCAAAGCTATTTCACATGTATAAGAATACAGCAGTTAGAAGGAACCAATTTTACTACGAAAGGATTTCTTAATTTTGCCGCATCTTACTCATCATATGATTCTTTAAAACAACTGTTTTTCCACCGTTCTCAGCCAGCCATCTACCACAGACCTGTTTCTACACTGGGCTATTCGGTCGGTAAAGCGTCGGACTCAGACTCCAGAGATTCCAAGTTCGAGCTCGGTTGAGTCACCAGCCTTCTTCCCTTCGAAATCGACAAATGCTCACCAGTCTGTGGGAGACAAACAGCAGCCTATACGCTATGCTTGAAACAATGCTGCAGACTCGGTCGGTACAAATAAAGCACTCCTGGGAGATGTACAGAATCGGAGATTAGCGCCGCACCATAAACTTCAAAAAATTGAACGACACAAATGGCCCCTGGCCATGAAAGTGTGAGGAAAACCGACCGAACCCAATGGCCAAAGACTTTCATTTTCCACAGGATATATTTGTCATCCACATGCAAATTGCTTTGCTTCAAGATCACTTTGTATTGATGATGATAAATCAAAGAGGGACAGCTTCAGGTCGAAAGATCACCAGTGCAATGCTTTGAAAATGCAACAAAGAACGCTACAATGACTTAATAAGTAAACTTTTGGCAAAGCACAGCGAAGACAACCGAAACACAGACCGCGGGGCAGATGACCGAATATAAATGTGAAACGAATTGCTGAGGTTTGAAATCTGTACTGAGCTTGTCGCTTTAGCAGAGGAACAGGTCCACATAGCACCTAACCACGTGATTCGAAGGGATTAGCAGCATTTTGAGCAACATTCAGTAACGGGAAGCGGCTTCAACTAAGAAATTACTGTAATTCTGAATTCCGCTATTCAGAATATCGACTGACCACCGGACTAGCTTACTTTGCTGCGTATATTAATGGGGGAGGGGGCAGAAGGAAAGACGGTTTCAAACATGGACAAACGAACTGGCATTAATCATTTTGCACCTGATCAACATATGTAAAAATATCATAAATCAAATTTTAACAATTCTTACGAAAGGAACCACTGCATTTGAGTCCCTTATTGATTTATTTTGGCTTTGAACAGTACAGTATGCAGATAAAAAATATACTGAATTAAAACAATTACAGTAAAGCTAGCTCTTTAAGAAACCTGTTCTTAACAACGAGTCGAGCGATTCAAATGAATTAACCGAAATTATATACAGTAGCTGACGGTTTTGTTCTCGGCGGTTGCGATACTTTGTTTTGTCCTTTCGATATGTCTTCTTGTTTATTGCTCGGAGCCGACGATGGTGTCTCCGTGTATTTTTTTGAAGCTTCCGTCGACGGCGACTCTTCGGCCGTTTCTACCGCACGCTTGTACGCGTCGAAGGGTAGTGTCCAACCTTCGGTTACCTTCGCGATAACTCGTCGTACGTCAGGTGCCGAATCAATCACTTTTCTTAATGAAAACACGCCCACATATAATAACAATACAAACAAACAAGAATCATATATTTAAGCAAGAATGTAAATAAAAAATTAAAAATGCAAGCCTCCTTTCAGAATGATGATGGCATGAGATCACATTATGCTATTAGAGTAGCGAGGAGGCGTGCATCTTTTATTACCTTCGAAGCAATCGGTATGGATCGACAACTCCCTATCCATCGCGTCCCATGCTTGTACAGCATCAGGTTTATGTGAACGATTACTGTAGCACAGTGTAAACGAGCAACAATGGCTATGGTACCAATCCTGACTAATGGTGCTCATCCACAACAAACATGTGTTCCAAAAAAACCTTCAAGGACGGCCTCCGTCTGCGCCGAATTCACTACTGAGCACAGTCACAGATGTCACTTTCACCACCCTTTGGAAAGTGACTTCCAACGGGTAAATCGGTTGTGATGGACACTGAAGGTAAGGCCGCGGGACAAACTACTGATCAACATCCATTTCGAAACTTTAAGGCAGGGTAATTCGCATCTACACTCAATATTACCTTCGGAAGCCACTAAATAGTGGCTCAGAAACCCGAATCTTCATCGAACATCTCGACATACTTTCAGTCTATGGAATAAGAACGAGCACAACAAACGAGTTTGGCTATGTTACAAGTTCCGAAATCGACCGTATAAGTTACAAAGGATGTTGCTTGGCTTCCATATTTCTAGATACTGTCCATGGATCAAACATTTTAACAAATAGTAATTAATAATAAAGAATTGGCCCAAAATCTGGAAAAAAAGTCCATTTATGAAGATTTAGAAAACAGAACAGGAAAAAATATCGGGGATAAGGGGGAACATCGCGTTCATTGAACAGACATTTTTCCGGGTTTCATTACTTTATTATTTTGCTACTGTGAAGGATAAATTATTATCGTCGCTTCTTCTGAGAATTTTGTTCATTTGTAGATGGAGATCGTGAAAAAAGAACATTGAAGCAATTTTATTCGGATGATTCTCAATGCGCCTTTAGCCAAAAAATTATTAAACACGCAAGGCAGACCGAAAGCTCCTTTTAGCTCAGTCGAAAACGAACAACCCGCTGCAGCAGGCAACGCCAAAAACAATCGATGACACCTTGACCATGAAGAAGACCCATGAGATATGCGCGATACATCGCTACGGTGGTGTATCACTCGAAAATAACTATATGGCGAAATGCGTAACAGATTCATTTTTCTCCCGTTAATTCCATTTCATCCATTAAGCACGACTTGTTCAAATATTCAATTTATTTTGCCTCCCCAAAAAAATTATTTTCAGTCCAGAAGGTGGACTCATGATAAAGAAATTTCGCAATGCATTTTTAGAAATTAACACGGAAAGTAGCTCTCAGCTTTCGGTAAATCACGGGATGCGGTAAAGAGGGTTAAAAACGAATGACGATTCAGATAAAGCCAGGATCACCAACGAAAGCGCAAGGCGATATAGTGTATTTTTTCTAGTCTGAAGACCTGCAGTCAATAGATGAGATTTTACGCCTCTAAAGAAAAATTTGTTTAAACGACTACCTCGACCACAAAAGTCAGATGAACACCAGTGGTAGGACTGTTGGCCATCGTCAGTCCATGTCTAGAAAGTTACGCAAAACCAACGCCTCATCGTCTCAAAGTGTCATCTGTCTTCCGGACAAAGATATGGGACCAAGCACTCGGTTTCACTGAGCCTTGAGCCTGTAAGACAATTTTTTACCATAAAAAATTACTGTTATATGGTCGAAACTCTGAAATTAGTAAATTTCTTAAAATTTTGCATGAAAGAGTTTTGGGATTCTGGATCCATGACTAGTTAACGTACCGCTTTTGTAATGCATGGCTAGGAAACCCAGAGATGAAAAGGTTTCACTAACAAGTGAAGCGTTTCGTTTTGTTACCATTCTCGTTAACATTATTAGAGAACCAAATAAATGAAAATCTCAAATGTAGGTTTTGACCCAGTAACAAAAAATTTTTAACATATTCCTGAGTGACAGTTGTGTAACTATAAAACATACACTTGAAATTTTTATTTTTTCAGCTCTACAAGAATGTCAACGACACGCATCCAGACTCCATACGAAACCTTGGCACCTCTCATTTGCATTGAGTTTCCAATCCATGCATCACGAAAACAGTCTGTTTCTTAGTGAAGTTTCATCAGACAATAAAGGCATTAAAAAACAACGCATCGGCAACACATTTGGTTTTTTGTGTGGGACAGAATCAAGATGAATCTCCTGTCATCCACTAACAAAAATTAGTTTAGTTATAATTTGAGTATTTCTTAATATAAAGCAAATCTCAAAAAAATGCCAACACTTTAAATGGGGTTCAAACGGCATGCAGATCGACACAACTCTACGGATTTAAAACCATACACTGGAGGTGATATAATACCATGAAGCCGTGGTCTGGTTCGAAGGGCCGTTAAACCTCTAGAAGCAAGGGAACTATTGAAGCTAAAAAATGAAGTGCACATCACATTGTATCGAAAGCTACCCCTTTCCAGTAAACCCAGAATATCATTCCTATACTACTGATTATATGTAAATATAACGTTTAAAGCGTAAGGTTAATTTGCTTGAGAAAATTTGAAATTTCCCTATTTTGTCATCATTAACTATCGCAGTCAAAACGATGTTAATCATATCGGTCAGATATCGTATTGCTATCACTTTTGTCGACAAGGTTTTCCCCTATCTTTTATTGATCTCAAACACCTACTGAAAGAGCGAGCTACTGACATAGCTGGAACTTGGAATAAAGGTCAAGTAAATATTTCAGCATAAAGTATATCTTCATGGAATCCCACGTAATACAGGTAATGAGGTTTATCATCAGTCCACACCTCCATTCTGAATACAGTTGGATGTCATAATGATGTAAAAGCTATTGCATTCCACGGTTATAATACATATAAATTTAATAAAGCAACACAAACATACAATGCTTGGACAGGTTATTTGAGAAGACAGATTTTTGTCGAGCAATTTATAGTCTTACTTTTGAAGAATGCGTACGATCGCAGAAACGCTTCTTGACAATACAGATTTTTGTTCATTCCTCAATCGGTTCAACACCATCCGATATTGCTTCCTCTGCGTCAGTGAAACGATCTCGTCCTCTTCGCTGTTATGTGAGAAATCGTGGGGTCTCTTCAGTTCAACCTGTGTGCGTCGCGCGAATGTGGCGATGTCCATTTCTCCGGTCTCCGCCTTCACAACAGCACAGAATCGACAACGTTAGAGAGCAACACGAACCGCCTCGCGCAGATGCTTACCTTCAGCTTCGCCAACGGCATGTCCCTGGCGTTCATGATGATTCGATGCAACTCGTTCAGTTCTTGCTTGACCAACGGAGGAACCGGGTTGCAGCAAGCCAGGATTCCCTGGACCTCGCGAGGCAGGATATCCGCGATCTGCATCATCATGTGATTTGGCAACACGTAACCCAGTGATTCGTCCTGAACACGAGCTACTCTGTTCCGCCAAGCGCATAGCTGCTTCAACGCGTACAGCTGACGAGAGTTCAGGTTCCGCTTCGCCTTCTCGCACAGTTTAACGTGCTCATTAGGAGCAAGTACTGGTTTGTGATATTCCTGCATAAGTAATCATATCAAGTTATTGTCATGAGTTTTTATAAACTATTAGGTTTCATGGTCCTAGAAGACAGATCATGTGAATGTGGATTACACCCCTTAAAGAATATCTTGCAGAAGAAGTATGTACGCTCCTGAAGGTTGCTTACGATATTTTTTAAAACAA
>UZAM01010221.1:2540-19052 GCA_900618415.1 Soboliphyme baturini | reverse complement strand
CCTTATAATCGTTTCATCTAGAATTGCAGATAAGTCTGCTTCAGATTCTCAAAAAGTACACACACCTAATGCAGTGACACAGAAACAGCTACCACGATGGCACTTCGCTTTGCATGTAGTCCAGAACTTCATAGTTATCCGCTCGCTGCAGCTGCTGCGCTTAGTGGCCTTGTGATGATGATGGAGGCTGATGGTGTTAATTTATAACAGGAGCCGAGAAACATGAATCACTCAACATTTCAGCACACAGCATGAGTGATAACTTGAAAATAGCGGAAACGCTTTTAGAAGGCTATCAATGGAGGCAGAAGAGGTCAAGCATGTACTGTTAAGGCTCGTTTTTTAGAAAACCATCAGCTCTAGAAAATGACGGCTTCAACACGATGGTGAATATGCTTCCAATCCTATAAGCATCAGCTGAGAGCATTAGACGACCACTTTCTCTAATCCTCAGCAGCACGCGAGAAACTGGACCTGCCTCATCACTCATCTGCTATGACGACATCATCACCCAGAAACCCATTATGATCTTATAAAGATAGTAGAAAGATTCTCAGACGGATTGACAGACTGAAGTTATTCGGAAGGGCTAGCAGTTGAATCAACTCAAATTAGACTTTGACTCTTCTTCGCGCAAAAAGAGGAAACCTCAAGAATGATGCCTTCAATGCAGTGAAAACCTTGGAACGTGGCTCAGAGGCTTCCGACTAAGAGCAGGGTGATGGTGCGCAGCTGAAGCCATTCCAAGGAAGCCCTTTAATATAGTCTGATATGTATAAGACTAGAAGCGCAATCACATTAGGACAGGTTTCAGCTAATGTCGATCCTCCGTCTACAGTGACAGCGATCAAGCATTGCCAACTTGAATGACAGTACCTGCGTTGAACGTAACTGAGTGTTCCTTGCGGAATTATGGCAAGTGATTAGAGCGAATAGAGCTGTTTTTGGAGTCAGCTTGCTAGTCTAAACTTGAAAAGTTACGTAGTATGTTCAGGAGATGAAATGAAGAGCATTCGAAATGACTTGAAGGTCAAGATCAGATGGACGGTTCTTTCAGGCTAAAAATTCCCGCTTTGTCGTGAACTCATTCTTCTTGAAGACTGAACTTTGAAATAGAACAGAATTAAAGTTATGGCACAAGAAACAAGGTATTTCCTCATCATATTATCTCACGGATCTGTTTAGAAAAGAATATTCTATAGGCACTTTTCATCTTACGCTTATATCAGGCATCAATATAACAGCTCATGTAGGTCATTAAAAAAGACGAAAACTTTCTACTGTACGACATTTTGAAAGTCAATTTGAAATAAGATTGTTTTACGTTTAGTGAAAATGTGCGAAACAAGAACAGTTCCCCTGAGCACATAAGGATGCCATAAAACTCTGATCTCGTTGACTCCTGTTTTATCCTTCTTAGCATGAAAATGAGGTATTAATTGCGGCTGAGTTGCTATTGTCCAGGTACTTTCGAATCAATCAAAATATGGAATATCAACTTATCATCATTTGCTATGCCTGCGCACGACTTACCATGCGAAGTTAATAAAGAGCGTTTAACGCAAAGCTTTACGTAACTCTCTCAAATTTACCTTTTAATAAAAGGTGCTGTGATTTTGGCTCTCTAGAACAGTCCCCACGTTGTCCGCGTCGCGAATGGCAGATGATGAAGTTCGTGATGAAAATGGTCGGTAATTTTTCGGCTACGTTAATGTTGGAATGAACATTTCGCGTGATCCGTAGAATAGTCGAATGATTCAGTGATGACCACCAATGAGTGATGAGTTTGCTGACGCGTCGAAGGCTATTTTTCACATAAATCATACCGCTACCAATTTTCAACATAAAGATGAAGTCTATTTCAGTTAATTACTCTGTTAATGAAGCTGTCTGAAATCTTAAGCATGTACCCCATCTCCTCTGGAAACTCTAAAGCGTTGAGTACAAGTTAATTAAAGAATTTTCTCGCAGTAACAATCAATTCATCGATTTCAAATTGCGGCGATGAGGCATCCTTTTTTCATGAAGAGAGTCAACTTGAACCAACTTTTCTTATGCATATCATCTGCGTGAATGAAATCAGTCTTTACTTCTCACTTGGTTTTTCCACGTTATAGGCGCGTTATCAATTGGAATTAGAAGATCCTCCTGTTTTCTTTAATCTTGAGCGTGTTTTGTCGAGTAGCTGATCGGCAGAGCATTGTGGGGTACCAGTCCTCGTGAACTGTTGCTGATGTTTCAATAAGTTTCATGCAGTCAACTACTTGAAAGTAGTGGAGTAGTTTGAAGTTATGGTCAATAACAGGTATTGTTGGCGAATGAAAACAACCACTGACACCGTTCTCTTCTCTTCTTTTCCCAGCTTTTTACTTCAGCTGCAGTAGGTATGATGATGGAAATGAAAAGCAGTTCAATCTGATACTTTTACACCACAGTAGATAGCAAATAATCAGCAGGACAGCATGGGCGCGAAGGAGTAGTAGTTCACTTTGTGATGTTCTGCTGCCGGTTCAACCCGAAGGTGCGGTGTAAAATTTTTTCCTGAGGAATCTGGTAATTTTCTTCAGTAGAAAATTCGCTCCGTGCAACCCGCCATAAATTGGGAAGCAAGTCCTTGTCATGCAAGCAACTGGAACAGGGGTTTTCCCAGATACACATTGAGCAAGGGAGAGTAAAGATGATGAAGAAGTTCAACGGACGTCTGAAATTAGTTCTGGAAACCCGGCATTCTTTCATACATAAGATCAAATGCTATGATTTTCAATACAGCGCTATGCGGGTGCTGGAAAATGCCATTGTTGCCCGTAAATGGACCAAGCTATGCTTGATGATCCAAAAATCAGGATAATATTTACGGATCTCCGCATATACCGTCGAAGATCGACTGTAGCCGCGTTATTTCTACCTAGGAGGTACGGTAGCATCTGTCTATTGTATGATACTCAGGTTTGCGAAGATGAGGAAAAATTGTTCGTGTACACTTTTTGGCGAAGGATTAACCTATACATGAGGATATAGCAAAAGCGCATTAAAGACATACTCAGAGATAGCTGTGTGAGAGCGATACCTTGGTAGAAAAGAGACATGCAGTATGGAGGTTTGATGAAAAGAGTAACAAAGCTATCCATGGACGTTAATATGCGCCGTTTGAAAATAATGGTATGGACCTGAAGGCTTCGCTTGCTTGGTTCTGAAAGAAACAGTTAACCTCAGAAAATGAAAGGATTTGCAAGCGTAACACAGTAGGATATGGTGCTTAAAGGGAATAATTGCAAATGTACTGGGCAGAAAACCATTCAGAATTAATGCAAATGCCCCACAGCCCATCTGAATTAATGGAACATGTCACGGCTTCGTTTTCGTTAAAGTGAGTAAATCAAACGGCACAATATCGTCGCCAAGGTTGCGTGGCAAAATAGACTACTCTTAGAAACGATGTTATATGACTGATGCCATTCGGTAACTGTGTCTAATAATGGGTAATATGTCACTTAATCCGCTGACTCTGTAGCCACTCATTCCCTAGTGAATGTGCCGTTGATCAGAATTTTAAGACATATTAATAAGTGAAATATTAATTTTTATTTACAACCAGAAGAAGGCAGACACTGTTGATATTCTCCTTCCACTGAATGAAAATGCACAGAAAACACGAATGTAGAAACTAAGAAAATCCTCGAACCTAGCCACCAATCTGAACCAGGTATGTGAGTTGAAGACTATGCAACAACAGGAATCGTCATATCTAAGAAAGGACTCATTCAAAATCGATGTGGACCAATTTGAACAACCTATAGCTGACAGAAAAGTGCTGGAAAGCATTTGCCTTGCGATACAGAAAAAATAGCGCGAAAACGTTTCTAAATGTCAAATTTGCAACAGGATGCTTAGCCCCAGGTTGCTGGGAAGATATAATATGCATGAGAGAAGTGAAACAAAATTTCTGTATTTACAACAGTTTCTTGTTTTAAAGAAGGTGGTAGATTCGTTGATGCGGTAAGTTAGGTCAGTTAGGCAGCTCGACAATGCATTACGGGATTACTCTGCATATACAATTTTTAAGTACAAGTTCTCCAACGTTTCGGATCATGTTCGATCCATCTTCAGGGAACGTCATATTTTCAAATATGATGTTACATTAATCATCTGTGCAATTAGGTACAAGTTTCACTATGTAGATTCTAGCCTCGATAGCGGAAGTTACTTGATAACTTCGTTCAAATGCGAACTCGGTTCCTTCCCGACATATTTATTCATGCATAGGCTTGATGGCGGTTCCAGTGCTTCTTTTATCTACTTGTTTAAAAAGTACTGATAAGAAAGCTGTTTGAGGGGGCGTTTGAAGTGAAGCCTTCTAACGTATTTGGTTAAAGTAAGAATCTTGGAGTACAGACAAAAAAGAGGAAGACGAAACGATTAAAACGCAATTCGATGAATACCAAGCAGATAAATCATCTAGTACATCTTCGTGGTACAGCCAAACGTGTCGAACTATTCATTTCGTCGCGAGCTCGCAATAAGGTGGCATGAGGAGTGGAAATTGTGCAAAAGATGCGCTGACTTTCTGGAAAACAAAAAATCATCAACTGCGATAAGAACCATATTTTATGGAAATGGAATAAGGCCTGCAGTCAGAAATTCAGGCACCAAGGAAAAAATATGGAGTTGTTCTGAGGCCATGAAAATTATGATGCTAGAGATTTTCATCCATGGCAAGTTGCGGAATAAAAAACGTACGATGACCAATTGTAATGAAGGATGTTGTAGCAGTTTAAAAAAACGACAGTGTGCACCTCACGTCGTTCGACTAATGAATGAAAGAGAAAGAGTAGCAATAATTGATTTGTACCAAGGGGACCACAAGCGCCATCTTGCAAGACGTGTCTATACCTCAATATATTGAGTTGTACTTTCACTTTCGTGACAAATCCTGAAATTAATCTATTTTGGTAAATTTTCCGAGTATATTTGACTTATGCGTGTATGTTGAAGAATCCAGGCAAGATTAAGAAACGGCATCGATTGCTATGCATCTACGTGATTTGTTTTACACCTCATACACAGAAATGCGGTAAAGTGTGAATTGCAGCCAGAAAGCTTTCTGCAAAAATTCTAGGATTTTCTAATTGATTTCGGTATTTCAAAAAGCTTTAGCGGTTCGCTAATAATTAATTTTTTACTCATAATAATTACGGTTATAATATTCATCAAAACGCTGTACGTTCCATTTAACCTCTCTATCAGTAGCACTAACTCATAACTGCATTTGAGATCTATGTAGTTGATAATATCTTTGGCTGTAAAGAAGTAGTAAATGTTACATTCTAAACTTGAGTAACTTTTTGAGGCTGACATGAGGATTGTGACAAAAACTAAAGCGTCAACATCAAATGCCGTCTGCTAACATTCTCCATTCATTCGTACATTCGCATTGGGAAAGTTCCTCTGTTGGTAATGGTGGCTTCGTCTCGCTTTCACTGCGACCTGCACTGTTTACGACGCTTGTAAGATGAGTGGTTGGAATTCACAATGTGGTTCAAGCTGAGCCAGAATCTTAGCTCATGAAATGGACAATGCATGTCTCCTTCTCGAGAGTGCAAACGTTGAATGTTGACTTAAAACTGAATGCCGTCTGTTGAACTGCAAACGAAACATTTCTGCAAATAATACATAAATTAATAAATGCGTATCCTCCACTGTAGGTACTTATTACTTAAGTGTTTGAGAAAAAACATGGACTGGCAAACGGCAAAAATCATAACTCAACTTTTATCATTCCATCAACTAAGATTGAATTCAATTATGATAATGGAATTTTTTAAGATAATGAATTTTCTGTCCTCCATAACTGGTGAATATTGGAATAAACTGTATTAAAATTTATATAAATCCCATACGGTCGATCACAAAAATCAATTAAATCTCGTTATCGAACGGAGATCTGTAGCAAAGTGAGGCATCATGAAAAAATTAATTGATCGACCGTTGTTAATTGTTTGCCAGTTAACAAACATGGCGTTTTCACAGATTTCCTTTTGGTAACAATCAAATCAGCGAATACAGAGACTTGTAAACGCAAAAATGCAAAATTGTGATTTCTCAAACAACATTTTAATTCTGTTTCTTTTCGTTCAATAAAACGCAGCTTCACTAATTCGAGACAATTCGCAGGCAAGCAGAGGGTGCATTTCTACTATACTTTCTGACATTTCAGTCCGGTATAGTTTCGCATGTAACGTCGGTAATGATACGAATTACTAGAGTATGTTTTCTGCCAGTGTCTATAACCATCAACAACAGTATTTTTACTAAAATGCACAAGTTTTTATATGAAATGCGGAAACAATGAAAACTGAATGTCTGTTGCTCGAGGGCTGAGAAATATGAAAAACGTTCTCTGCGGCTTTAGCATTCGATGACTTAAAATGATAAGTCTTATACTGCTTTTGCTGCTCTGTTTTGTTACTTTGAACATTGATGAACATTACTTTTCATTTATGAGGTTCACATTCGTACGGTATTTCATCACAGTGAATAATATTTGTGACTACGAAAAGTAAACTGGCAGCGTTTTCTAGTCATCATGCTCCTACCTTGTCAGAAAACGATTTATTTGTGCTCCTGCAAATTACAATTTTTTTCATATTGCAGGTGGTCCAAGGTACGGTACAATGGTGATGTAACATACGTTTGAGAGCAAAGTACGGTATTAAGAAGCACTGCAAGTTTCCTCCGTAATATTTACCTTGTAGTGAACAATTATCATCATTTCCTGTTTCCAATCGAATCAAGTGAACCAGATCTGGAACGCTCATTGCGTCGTTTCTAATTAAACACGAGCTTATTACTGCAAGATCTGGTCCCTTATATTCTCTTAGAAAAGATTCTGCAACAAATGAAGAACTGAAGCTTGTGCAGAGAACTTTAAGCAGAAGAAAGAACCTTCATTCTTCGTTGCAGCGATTGAATTTGAATAATCATATGAGATCAACAACATATACTGGTTTACAAATGCAAGATCAATATTACAAAACCAGTGGCTCTATAATAGGGTGTGGAGTCTATGGGCTGATTCCCAAACCTCGAATAATCCATTGTCTGACACTATACCAAAGTGACAGGTTAACAGACGCAATGGAGGAAAATCCTCATATCGCAGATGTGTTTACAAATTACATGCGATCTGAATGGTATCCGGAAAGTTCACCGACAACAATTCACCGTCTGGAAAATTCACCGACAGGAAAATTACCGACCAAATTAGAAAACTCACCGAATTCGTCGAACGGAAAATTCACCGATTTTACAATCGATTGCTGATAATTTACTTATGATGATCATGACACAGTATTATTTAGAAATAACATTTGAAAGATTATGTTAATGAGCAGAATAATTACCATAATATTGCCTACTCACAGAAAAATAAATTTTATCTAATGCATTTATTTTGAAATGGCATATTTGAAAAATTAGTTAATGAGTACATTAATTACCATGCTTCATCCCTATACTGAAATTGCGGGTAGGGGTTATTGCAACAAGTAAAACAGGTTCAACCTGATGCCTTCTCTGAAACAGTTATGGCCGAATTCGAACCTGCCACAGTCAGTGCTCTTCGTCAAGAATTTCCAAGAACTAGACATCGAGGATGTTTCTTACGTCTCTCGCAGTGTATATTCCAAGGATTCAGGCAGAAAATCTTCAAAGAAGGTTCGAAACTGACGTCGAATTTGCTATGAGAATTCGACTGTTATCTGCGTTGGTCTTTTCCAAACGGAAGATGTGGTAGAAGCATTTTAGCTTCTTAGCGGTGGCTGTAATAACATGTCTGAAGAAGCACAACGCTTGATTGATTGCTTTGAGGGCTGCTGGATTGGAAGTTCTCAACGAGGCATGGGACAACGAATGCCCCGCTTTTCCTTAGAAATGTGGAACTGTCACGAAGGAGTATGGCACAGCCTTCCGAAGACGAATTATTCTATTGAAGGGTAGGACGGCAGATTCGGAATGCAATTATCTGCACAACACCTTAATACCTGGAGGTTTATTGAAGCGATTCAGCGTGAGCAGAGAATCAGAACATTGCAAATTGAACAGAATGTGAGAGGCCATTAAGGTGGCCCTGCACGCAAGAAATATACTGATTGCGCTGAGACTTTTTAGAGTAGTTGTGAATTATGACAGAAGCTATGTTTTAGAGTTTTTGAGAGGGTGTGGCACATAATATAAATTGCTAATTAGGTATTGCGTGTAAATAATGTTTCAGAAGTTTTTTCAATTAAATTATTCCAATGAAATCTGCTTTATTCGAAATTTAGAGGTACATACGTCATTATCATTTTCAGGCAAATAAATTCAAAATCAGCAGATTTCAGCTTTGTGAAAATATTGAAAATACTTTAAGGTATGAAATAAATTAAGCTTTTTACGTTTCATGGTTTTTAATAAATAAATCATCGGCGATCAATTGTACAGTCGGTGAATTTTCCGTTCGATGCATTTTCCAGTCGGTGAATTGTTGTCGGTGAACTTTCCTAGATCCGATCTGAATGACCGCCGTATATCACAGTACCTTCAGCAATCATTCGCATTCATAGAGTAAATTCTGATTTCAAAGTTACTGCAGGAGCGCATTATCCATTATGGAATGCATGACGAAAGGAATGAATGAAAATAGAAAATGTGTAGTATAAAACGAAGGTCAAATGTTGGTGTGCTTCCAGATCTGGTCTTACCAGCAGATTTAATCATTTCTGAAAGTATTCTTATTTGATATGCAATATGATAGCGGGACTGCCTCAAGTAAGAAAGAAGGAGGCAGACTCAGTCTGCGCTGCAGCCGAATGTGCTCAGTACGTTTTGATGGAGCGCTGAGAATGCCGATCATAAGGCCATGTCAAACCTCCCACAAGCGGCTGATCGAACCCACCAACATGATGTGCAGAAAAGCTATAGGATAAGGCTCCAATTTAGAGTTAAGAAGAGGGTTAAACTCGGACCACTCTCGCTCAATCGCAAACCGCTTGCTCGTGAACTTTCAAACGTATGGGGTAGAAATTGCTGACCATCAATCAATAGTTTTAGCACGTTTGTCAGAGATGAGAGCATTGCGCTGATGTCGATGCGATGGTAGGCGGAGAGATTTCTTAGACCAGTTTCTAAGGGGCCGTATGACATTCGATATCAGGCTATATAATTCGGTGACTAAGCATCACGTGCAACCGCGTTTGCAGTGCTCTTTTGCAGTGTGCAAACGCCTGTTGCTTTAAAATGTCGCAATATGAGTCTGAACAGCTTCAAATATTGTTTAATACAAGCCATCAGAAAAATGATAGGTTGTCAGGAACGTGGAAGTACCTAGATTCATCGGTAATAGAAAGCGTCACATGAGTTTATCGATTGGTGCTCTACGTAATATGAATGAGGCTAGAATAAGAATGTAAATGTTGTCCGCATCGTTATCCCGGGCACCCCGCACTGACCACAAACTTTACGCGGGATAACAACAAACCTGATAATCAATATTTGCAGAAAAACCTCATTTAGCACCACTTATCACCGTTGTCACAGTACTGAACGCTGCCTAGTATCAAATAGAAATAGCATTTCGTGTCCCAAAAACTCGTATCTCTGATTTAGCCTGTTGTTTAAGCGACGCTAGCCTCAGGTGGCGATCACGTAATAAAGACATCAGTCTATTAATTCATAGAGTACCGTATATTAGCATGTGCAGGGTCGTTAGTTACGATCGTCTCCGTTGACAGTGTCGGCCATACCGATTGCATAACTATTTTACATAATCCCAAAGCGCTCAGTGATCAGTGCTTCATTTTATTTAAAGCAAACCAACATCGTTCTGAATAATCACTTAATTTTTTTTAAGAAATGAACAGAAAACCCACCATTTAACTGCCTACATGCCATTCCACTTTTCCTAATCTGCTTGAACATGCGCATTAGTTAGAGAAATTTATTGTTAGTTTCTTGTCAGGTGATTCTTCTATATTGTTAGAGAGAGTAATTAATTCCACCAAATCTGATTCCCATTGTGGTCTAAGTTCATCATGAAATTGCTTTGCACAAACTTTCTTTCGACCTACTTGAAGTGTTTTCCATGTATTTGTGTCACGCACTGGTAGTGATTGAGCAAAATTTCTGTTCTGCCTCTTTAGAACCGCATGCTTGAATACACCTCATAACCTTTGATCTGTTTATCGTTGATTATCTCTTTTCTTTTATTTCAAATGGATTGCATTATTTGTTTGATCATGAGATTATTCATTATATACGATTAATATGACATTCGTTTATGAATAGAATTTCTACTGTCACTGATTGGTGCAGACTTCCAACACATTTGTCGATTATACGTGACCCTTAATACAAATACAACGCTGAACATCTTATGAACCACTGAAGAGCACGAAATTAGGGTTAATGTTTCAGAGTACATTTTTACACAGCAAGCATCATGCAGCCTATATTCAGTACCCTAAAAACGATTCAGTGGAAAAAGCAGTCATGACTGAGAAGTGCATAGGTTTACTCTGATGATTTCCCGTCGTCAGTCGTAAACGACGCCGTTATTTTGTACATGACAGTTTTTTGTTGTTTTCTGCTTCTGGAATTTTCATCGTAGGCTATAACCGACTATAAAGGCAAAAATATTGTTTTTGTGGACATTCTGAATAATATAAAAGCCAGTGCCTTTGGATTAGAGTGATTATAAAATAACAAGCGAATGCGCATCATCAGATGATCCGTTAAAGACCTACTGTGATGGTGGAACTGAAGTAATGCTTGTTGTTTGCTTCTTTTCTCATCGTTATCGGTGAAACTATCTATATTCCAGATGCATACCTGAAGATCAATCATTGTTTTAATAATACTTTTACTGAGTTCTTATTGTGAATCTTAACTGTCACTTCTGCAGTAACCAGTAGCTGCCGTTCTTTGCCTATCTTGAATAAAATACCTTTTTCGGCAATGCATCTTTGTACGTGATTCGGATGAGTAAAGACCCCTGAGAGAAGAGGTATGAATTTTAAAATGTGACTTGGAATAATGTTACTTGAGTATAGCGCCGAACTGTAGGATCCTCAATTGCTGTATTCTTGGACATTTAATAATTTTGCTGTAACACACCGATTGTGGTGATGGAGATATCACAGCTCCCCTTTAAAGACAGGTGTGAATTTAAGTTGTTCATCAGTGTTGCATTCCGGCCTACCAAATTATGTGTCGGGAGTTTGGTGCTCAGGAGGAGTGCCTGAACATCAAACGTTTTGTGCTCAAACAACGAGATCGAATGCCTGATTTGCTAGTACATTCGAGCTGTGGAAATAGAAGGAACACGAGATACGAGGAAGCTTTCCGTCACAATGCACCCATGCAAAGGACAGCCTGTTCCCTAGTTTCTTTGTATTTTATCATGCTGTAAAGCTGCTTATGTCCCAAGGTAGATGATTTTCCCCAAGAGAGTAATGTTCATTTTCTTCCCATATGGGAGAGGTCATGTCTAATGTCTGAGCGAGACCCTCGGCAATGAATTATTTTAATATTTCACAATTTACAAGAATAGGATTACCACATGTGGACAGTTCAACATAGAGAAGATTGTTTCGACACCATTGCATTCTACTTCTTGGTCGTTTTATGATCCCAATTCATGAAAAGACACCTGCAAAATGATTTTCATCTTGCATCGACGTATTCTAGAACTATGCCGCAAGTCGAAGTCTAAGGAAAGCTATGTAACGCCGTATTATCTGTGAGGTTTGAAGGAGAAACACGTTCAGCACTGTTTTCAGTCCGCCACATTATCGATTTATTATTTAGCGCAGTGCTGACCAAGCAGAGGCGAAGATCTTGTTTAAAGGGAAGGCGATGTTCGACGTAGCGGAATTGACGTCTCACTAACCTAAAGATTTCAGATCACATTGTATTTATCAGTAATTCTGGGAACGAGTATCGTAAGCTACTACTTTATGCTAGCGACGGAAACCCGCTATAACTGTCACCTGCCGCAACTACCCGAACTTGACAACTGTTACAAAATCGACTGACACTGCCAATTTGCACAAACGGTAGACACACAGGCCATGAGAAAGTGGACCAATTAATGTATCTGAGCTCAGTCATATTCGCTCATGGTGTGATCCGGCCAGAATGAGAGGATCACCCTCACCTCGAATGCTCTTGGTAGCATTTGAAGTATTTTCTCAGAGACTGAAATCAATCTTTCTACAAAATTTTTTCCGTGTATTAATTCATTAGAGCAGTTCTGTTCTGTTGCTTGATTTTGTTATGCCGAAGCAGCAAAAGCGAATATTGAAACAAGTAGCACAAAGCTGCTTTCAGACTATCATAAACAGCGCCATCAAACGATTATATCCTCACCCGAGCACACAAATGTACAAATAACATACTGAAATCAAGCAAAAGAGGTTTCCTGCGTTGCACAAACTGGCTAAGACCAAACCATTCGTTGGAGTCAAGCCTTTATTCGCGTCTAGGACGTATAACATGCCTTAACTCATAAGCTACGAGGTCAGAATGCAACCTGATCAAACAAGGTAAGGGCAGATCGACTTTCAGAGACGACTGTTTCCTTTGATGACGGGACCAGTTATTTTTGAAAACTGGAGATTATGCGTGGATACAGCGGTCGTCAGAAACCATAGGACCATTTGACCATCTGCAAATGCAATCGACTACAGCTGAAGGTGATGACCAAACAAATAGAAGAGCATTGATGGATGAATTCTTCTGACATTTTTCATAGCCTGCCAGCTTTCAGCAAATGTTAGTCCCAAGAAAGTGGTGTCATAGACGTTTCAAGATAGTTACCATAAGCGCTCCGATAGCGTAATTTCAAAACTCATTTTCACGATAGATGGCACCTCTGCATAAACTGTTGCTTGCGTGATAACGACGGGGCTTACAGCTCGATATTCTCATATTTCATTCGGCGTGAAAACATTTTCCAACGGAATCCCCGGAATTCAAAAACAAGGCTGGCCCTGTTGTCATGATAATTTGCAAATGATTACTTTAAGAGGTCAGTCAGTCAACATTAAACATGGAATATTTTTAGATTTACTGATATAGCAAAAATCAGAGTATATTTGATAAAAGAGAATATAACGTTCCAAAATAATTGACAGGAGTGGGAGCTTTCGATATGATATGACAGATAATGATGCCTGATTGGAATGACAAAAATATGCTGTGTGAAGAAAGAATAATCTATTTCTTAGTTTAGCCCCCACCCACACACACAGCAGACGGCAGTGTATGAAAAGAGGAAGACTTACTCCCGGTTATAGTGAAATATTGCACCGCACCCCTGCTTCCAGTCGTTATTGATATCATTTAGTCTTGTCACAGCTTCATGAGGTTCAAGCGCCTACAGTGCATAGAACGCTACCAGTACACATCGTCAATCTTTTATTATCACTCAAAATTGAATTGATGTACTGACAAACCAATTAGCATAAACCAATAAGTTTTTAATTGTTGAAATGTCGCTTTTACATAGCTTACATAATGACGGAAACAGATAACGTAATCCAGCATCCTTGTTTTCAAAAGGCTTGTAGTTAAAACGATGATTTCGGTATGCATGTCATCTGCCATGGATGCCATATTCTTTTGCTTAGAACTGCCCCAGCTTTATGAAATTGCATGCTTTATACTCCAGTTTCCTTGCCACGCATTTATCAGCATGCCTTTGTTTTATGTGCCTCGAGTCGTCCACCTCCATGATGATTAAAATAAATGACAGGAGGTTATTGCATGAATCAGATCATACAGATTTGCCTCCATGAGGTCAAAAGTTTGTAAATTTGATTCTATTTAAGAATTACTTCAATAGGACATGCGGAAAGCATCCATGTGCGTTGCTAATTGTGCTTAGCTCTACCTCACGAACTGAGCGACATGGCGGAAGAAAAAAATATACTTGCAATTCTTGATATTGCCATGCATAAGACACCTTCTACAATTTCACTACACTTTATGATCATCTGTTTTCCTTCGCTTGTGAAGAATTGACTTAATGCACATCAGGAACGTTTTCAGTGGCGTTCATTCAATTTTCTTTAACTGGTGTCTTCACCATTCGAGGCAGGTCTATCAACACGAATAACATATGACCTGATTTACACTTATATTTCTAAAGGTCTATTTTAGAGCACTAAAATTTTCAAGGAATACTGTATGAGTGTCTTTGTACTTTCTCGTATCGAATACTCTTCTGAAGGTACAACGGATGGCGATATGCATGATTCATTTGACACGCAGACAAATTATTTATTTCTAATTAAACTGGATTTAATAAATGGATTGGCATGGATATCCTCATCGCGTAACAAACCCTCAGTCATCGTCAAGGAAGAAATGCAGCGAGGCAGCAATTTTTACAGAACCCTGAAGAGATGAGGAAGATGGAGTATCGGCATTTCGTGAAGTACGCAACAGGAGTTACCGCCAAGCGACACTATGTGGAACTCGAATCGCAGGATCTGTGATATGCGGCTTTCAACACGGACTGAAGGACGCTGCTCAGAGAAGTCAACCTCATCAGCAACGAAGGCAATCATAAGTCTCTAACTTGCCTGATTCGCATCAAGCCACTTCGAGATTCAGACAGCCGTCGAAGAGATTGGATTATCACCTCGAAGAGTTCTTAAACCGGCCGGCTCCATTGAGTAACCTTAATATAGACTCTGACGATTGAAAAGAACTGGAAATGACTGTTCCGGTCCATCGTGAAATGCAATAGGTGTCACTGGAAGTTAGAAATCCTGCAAGCACGACTGGATTGGCGCGAAAGATTTCAAGTGCCGCTGGCTGAATCCATTTGGGTTTTCACAGCATCTGACTCAAATGAAAAATGCGTGACAGCCAGAAGCGGGTTACGATCATTCCTACATTCGTGCGCTAACTACCGTTGCATCGAGCTTCTGCCTCAGCTGCAAGGGTATTCGTTCGAATTCTCCTCTAAAGACTGATAGATTGGATTCACGATTCGTTTCGATCAAATCAAACAAGGTTTCTAACTGGACGCCGGTGTACAAATAAACGTCGGCGTACTGTAGAGGAGAATCGAACACGGAAGGAGCTTCTAGCTACCCTGGCATGTTACATTCCTCAATTTCCAATTTCCTAGCAGGTTCTTGCTCAGTGCACCGTCACGCCTTGTGGCGCATAGTGCGACACTACAGAGTTTCCCATAAAATGAACTGTCTGTGAGTCTGCTGAATGGTCTGTACGAAGAAATTAAAGGCGCCATCTACTTAATAGTTATCGAACTGGTGTAACATCAACTGTAGGATGCTTTCTCCTCTATTGTTCAATATGTTAGTGGATTATGTGACGCCGAGGAAGGTCGTCCTCAAAGACAGCCTCACACTCACTATTGAACGACGACCCAGTCGAAGGTACCCAGCAATCAGTCCTCATAGCAGATCTAATTCGACATTTTGCAGCTGAACAACTCCGTGAGAGGCCAATATTGCTCTAAACAGCTCACCCGTTCCTTTTGCTCCTTCGTTAGAACAACTGTTTATGCTGTATGATAACGACGAACGTTTACAGCAGTCTATGATGATTCAGGGGGGAGCGTTTCGGCGCGAGAGGTCTGGCCGATTCGGTGCGAGATGTTTCGCGCCGATCGATAGTCGCTGTAAAAGTACAATCATATGGCGCCCGTTTGATTCTATATGATTAGACCGTGGTCATCTCGATCAACTGTAACATCCAACCTAGCAAGTATGTATCTGTCAGAAGCTCTCTGTGAGCACAATGTGACACTTTTGTTAAAATAATGAATTTCGAGGGTTCTAAGATTTCGTTCATTCATCACATGTTCATTATTTATATTAATATCTCCCATAAACAAAAAAGTAAAAATACAAACCGTCTGCCAAATTAGATGCGAAATTGCCCAATTATTTAACTAAATTTAAATTTCTTTAAAGTTTAAAGTCGAATTTTCCTGGAAGAACTAATGTGTAAAATAACTTAGTTTATATACCAAAAATTATATACAGTATAAATATAAAACATCATTGCGCCTTATCGTAATTATTCGCTATCGGAAGAGATTATTAAGATTATCTCTAGTATGATAGTCAGTCACAACTGATTGCATTCTTTCGTTCGCATCCTGATATTTCTTCAATTTTACTGGTGGTGGATGACCGGCAGCAAATTGTCCCTAGTAGATTTCGAGACCCTTCTGAACTTTACAGAACCAATCAATGAGTTTCCATACCGACGGGTTTGACATTTCCAACTCGGAGTTCACGAACGGCTTCTTATGGATATGTAACACGGCGGTTTCGGTATCATAATTGATCAATACTTACTATGCTACACAAGCAAATTTGCTTTGCACATCAGCTCGTTGTTCTTCTATCAAAAGTTCACCTTAAACTTTAAAAAAAATTTAAATTCAGTGAAATAATTGGGCAATTTTGCATCTAATTTGACAAATGCTTTGTG
>UZAM01010219.1:7558-19059 GCA_900618415.1 Soboliphyme baturini | reverse complement strand
CAACTTCGTGGTTGTTTTCCCAACTTAATAGCAATATGAAGAACATTTGGGCGAACTGTATGTACTTTGTTTTTTAACGCCGATGTCAATTTCGCCTGGAAAGCAAGGATGATAGCAGCGTTGGCATTTGTATCCACTGTAGAACTAAATCAAGCGATCAACAGACTGGCAGAGGAACTTCCCAACGAATCGCAGCCGCTTCTTATGTGGTTTAAAGTCAACTACGTTGGTTGCTTGACTCGCAAAAAGAATGCATGCTTTGGACGTTGTTTCCATCAGAAATGTGGTCGGTTCATTTCAGGTTAATCTACAGTGAAGATCGTAGGAATAATCATGCAGATGCAGCATATCGAAGAAGTTGGATCACTGTGGGAATGTCACATCCGTCGGTATGGGAGTTAATTGATGGGCTCTGCAAAGCTCAGAAGAGCCGGGAAACATTCTACGAACAACTTGGTGCCGGTCATCAGCCACCAGTCAAATTGATGAAATGGCGGACGCGGATAGAAGAATGAAGTCTGTTATGAATGACTGCCATAATAGAGATATTATTACTTGTCTCCGTGGTTTAGCGTATGACAACAAAGTGGCACAGCAATGTAATGTGTTAGTATAAAATAATTTTTTTAATGACAAACAAGATTAATTACTGTCTTCTTTTAGTTCATCATTGTCGATTTCGGCTGTTTTATTTAGCGGATCTTCAAAGTTTAAAATTCAGCAAACCCGAGTGATAATGTTATGATCTGTTTCTAGTTAGCAGTTTGGTACAATGCAATGAATGATGCACAGTAGAAGCATTTGAAAATGGCGAGGAGGAATTTTCCGTTTAATGCCATATACACTTTCAGTGTTGTAGCGAAACTTGCTTATTATGCTCAGAGAGGTTTTTGTTCATATGCAACGTGACGAAATTAGACAGAAATAGACTTCTCATAGTTCCATAAATTCAACCTCGATATTGTTATCATTAAAGTTGGCGTGTGTCAGTTTAATGACTTTTCCGTAATTGCCATAATGAAATGGTCAGACGAAGTTGCCAACGTTGAAATGGACAATTATGATGCAAGTTTCATATTCTGCTCACAAGAAGCTTTCGGCCGATGTATGCGATGGTTAAATCAAGTAGTTGATACAGTTGACCATCTGCAATTATATTAAATCCGACTTGCGGTTAAACAACAACACTGACTTAGTAACCTCAAGCAGTCATCACGATGGAATCATAAAATAATCCATATTCACACTTTTACAGCGGTTTCACAATGTATTCTTAGAGAGATTTGCACTGATAGGCAATATCATGGGCAAAGTTAAGTCACTGGTAGAGATGACTCTTTGCCAGTAACATAAATTCAAACTCCTGACCACAGTCTGTGGACTGACATCGTAGTCGTGTCAATGGAAATGTAATAAGAAATTCACTAGTTTGGCAATGATATCTTAACTTTCCCCCTCCCCCATATAACTATCCACTGATATGTAACATATGCTGAATTGCACAGCTGATGCAGGAGACCACATCCAGTTATACAGATTCATGGCGGCGACAAAACACATTGACACGAACCTGCTTTTGCGCCAAAATGTCCCATTCGGAGCTGACAATTGCATGATAATTTTCATTCCCCGACTCATATTGTTGTGCCGTTTCTCTAATCACTTTTGACTTAACACCTTTTATACTCTGCTAGACATAATTAGGTAGTTGGTAATATTATATTTAAATGGTGGTACAGAGTAGCAGGTTCTGGGAAACTGCGTACTTATTTATGAAAGCAGGGATAGTGCAGGCAGAGTGTTTTACCCTAATGATAAATGTAAATGGAGGCTCTACTTTCAGTAGCACTGAATCTTATTTTTTGTGCGTTTAACTTCATTTACACTGTGCAAACGCCTTAAAATTCTCTTCAGCATGTGTGTCGCTTCTCCAGGTTTGCAGGTGTAGTCTTACAGTCCTATTGTCATCTTTCTTCTGTCGGCTTCAAACATTCCATTCAAACAGGCCATGATTGTTTGGTATTGTAGCACCTGCGGTGTATTGACGTGAGCATCAGAAGGTTTTTCTTTTGTAGTGGACCCTACTTGTTGGTACTCACATGATTTCGAGCCCATGATCTGCATGCTTTTGACAATTTCGAGGAACTCTAATTCTTATTCATACCTAAAACCGATTTCGTGTCGAACAACATTTCAAATTTAGTTGACTCGCTACGCCCCTTGCATGAAGTTTTCGTCATACTAAAAACTGCAGTACTAGTCAGTAGTTTTTATGCTGCCAAGGTGTAAGGTCAGGCAACTTCTCCAATACAGACGGTCCGATACAACCAGCCACTAGTCACACGTAAAGAAGGAAGCAGGAAACTACATACTGCTTGCCTTATACCTGTTGTGTACTACGCTTTTAAAATGAGGTACTCGCGTACCTGGCCGTTAACTGCATCAAAAGAAAGGCGTCAGAAATGATCCCATAATGAAGGTGTCAGGAATACCAGCATCCCACCGGTTGCAAACTTTTCTTTTCATTCCTTCGTTATTTATTGTTACCCTATCGCTGGATGAACAGGTTACCTGTCTAATTCCGTAGGGGATACTTTTGCAAATAATTGATTTGCTATGAATATGCCGAAAGTCTCAGAAGGAATTAGAGATAAAACTAGATATTTTGACAGATGAAAATAATTGAGGAATATAATACTACTTATTCATCTCTGGAACAAATGAGCTTCTGTCATATATTCCTAAGTAATTACAGTCAGTCTCGTGGTTTTAGCTAGTCGTTGAAACCAGTGCCGCCGCCGCCGTTGCAGCAGTCCTTCGCGACGAAGGTGCTGAGCTACCGGATGATGTCGCTCATGTCGGAATTATTTTGAGCGGAGGCAATGTTGACTTGGATGCGCTTCCGTGGATGCATAGCTGAGCGTTTTGTACCTCACTAATTAAATGATTTGAAAACAATTACCATGAAATAAAATTTAAATTGATAAATAGTTTAGTCACATGTCTTATGACAGAACTACAGTGTTTAGGTGTTTTTGGGCGTTCCGAATTCATAAGCTTGAATCGAATACTGTACTGGAAAATAGGATATGTAAATTTGTGACTTGATGAATGTTCGAAAGAGGAACGGAGCAAAGATGGCTTTAGATATTGTGAAGTATTGAAATTACGAATTTAAATTCATTTTGGAACTTGGTGTGCTTTCTTAAGGTTTCGCAGCATGCTCGCTGATGACTGCATGCATTAAATATGTGGCAGCGCTATAATCTAATGTTGCTGTGATATATATGTTATATGTGTCTATATATCTAATTTGCTTTCATAACGAATTTCATCAGTGGCTAATTCTCTCCAGTCTCTAACGTTACCTCGCATTACCAGCAAACTTATGTTCGTCAGATCTCACCTATTCTGCAGCCAATCTGCTTATCTCAGGACTATTACGTCATACTTTTCCTACAGTTTTGGATTGCCCCTCCGTTGCACGTCGTAATTAGACTAGGCGAGTTCGAACCCTGGTTTGTTCAGTCGCTTTTCCTCTTTTTGATGGCAATAAATGGGTATCACTTCATGAAAAGTAAGCAGCAGTAAAATGGTAAAGCAGTCACTGATCTATAGATGTGGTCTTAAAAAGCAAACTGCACAATGCAACCCTCGCTTGTGACTTATCCTCGGAGGTTTGCGATGTACCGCATCCTTCGTGAAAACAGCGCACCATAAATGCCACCCTACATGAAGGTGCAAAACCAACCAACGTGCTCATGGTTGCAGCATTCCTTCATTCCTTTGCAACACAGGTACGTGCCTTCAACAACATCTGATATTGCGTCGGCAACTGAAATGTACCGAATCGAACGACAAATCGATTAATGATTTTAAGTTTCAGGAGTGCAATCCGATTACAGCTGGGCCTCAGTGTAATTTGTTTATACGGCTCAGGTTGATTTTAACGATTGTCATTAGCCTAAGCTGCAGTGATGTCACCCTTATGTGTCATATAAGTGACTCTTGCTAGGAGAGTACTAGTCTTTTATGAGTACTTTCTTTTATCCTTCTGTCAGAAACTCCTCCACGCGATCTAAATAAAAGTAATTTGACATGAAACCAAAAATCTTCGAAAAACGGCATTCAGTTTAAAACTGTCGTTTAAACTTTCGTGTGTAGAACTTCTTCACTAAGATCGAACGAAATCGCCCACTGTTAGAGCATGGATCAAGTCACGGCAGTTTTTCTACTTCCTGCATTCCGGTTCTATTCTATTGCTTATCGATTTGCAGCTGCACCCAATTCATCGGTATTCATATAGCCGCAAACTAGTTTGATGCTTGATGCAGCTTTGCCTAATGAAACCCTAATGCATTGTTCAGTGAAAATGTGATGAGTGAAACTATCGCCTTCACCGATTTTGGCACTCCTGGTAAATAACACGTAAGTGCTGCATTTCTTCTTCGCCAACGGAGAATTTGCCGATGGTGTATTCGTGACATGTAATGCCATGTATGTATGGTAGGTAAATGACAATTTTAGAGCGCTTCGAATTCAAAACGGTTGCGTCCTCATTTCTGTTGAACGAAGTGATCGACGCTGAATATGGCCATGTTTAACGTCTAGAAAGCTTGTTCAAAATAGTGAAAGTATACGTAATATAGTACATATTTTATAATAATTAAACCTTCGTGGTAATGGCCAATATCACCACCAGCTTTTTATGTGAACTGCCGGCTATCGCTAAAGCGAAAACCATCTCCCTATTTCAGTGCAAAAGAAGAGAGGTTTTAGTTTGTGCTACATGCTGTCGCCATGTTGTTTTTTTCATGAATATATACATTTCCGTCGATAGCGCTATTAAGTAAAAGTAATTCGCTCTTCACTTAAAAGCGGTAACCTTGGTTGTGACCGTTTATTGGTCAGTTACTGCAGCCTGAGGTCTGCGTTTGATCAATATATCAAATTGACCGCGAGCACAAAGTTTTGCCAGCTGTATGGTTTTACATATTTACATACAGTATTACCAAAAGCACTTTCGAAATTCAAGACTTTTACAAGTGAAATGCCTTATGTCTCGGCTGAGATTTCCATACAACTGTATCGTAGTATGAAATTTGTTTATGCATTACAATCATGCAATGAGCTACGAAATCGACCACTTAGGTTTATTTCCTTGTTGTAGCATGACAAAGTATAGTGGCATCGACTGTTGCACAAAGTGGTGGCAGGAAGGCACTTTCGTCGTTTGTTTCAACGAAGGTGTAAAGTGAGGCAGAGAAGAGGCATCAGTCCAGGACTTGATTCTCGGCGAATAACCCTGAACAGGAGCGGCACACCGACGACTTAAGCTATGATAATCCAACTTCTTGCGAGTTGTAATATAGCATAGCTTCTGGATTTTAAATTTAAATGTTTTTGTAATGCCGATGTGCACTAGTTTCACTACTATGGAGAACTTTAGGCCTTGTCCTACTTTTTAGACATTTCAAAATTTAAATTATTAAAGCCTTGCGAAGCTTTTTGAGAAACATAGGTTAAATCGCACAAGTGGCAGACAGCACAAAAGTATATCATTTACTCTGTGCATCAATATGTCCAAACTTTTTCGATTAATATTTTCTTATGTAGCTGTTGGATTACACGTTAGCTCAATTAGGCCAGTGAATTTTGCAAATGCGAAAAGCTGAATGTATAACTTCATGCATTAAGTTAGCGTAGCTGATGATATATAGTCTATTTGACGGGCTGGTGAAGCGCTGCACGGTCAAGCAGCAATAACTGATCATTAAGCGCTCATAGAGAAAGGCTGGTGTTTCGGAATGAACGGTGAAATTAGAATTAGTTCAT
This sequence comes from Soboliphyme baturini, assembly GCA_900618415.1. Classification (NCBI taxonomy): domain Eukaryota; kingdom Metazoa; phylum Nematoda; class Enoplea; order Dioctophymatida; family Soboliphymatidae; genus Soboliphyme; species Soboliphyme baturini. The sequence goes on along the minus strand of UZAM01010219.1, from coordinate 13,224 downwards.
ACAGCAATGGACCAATTATCACTCTAGACTGTAACGTGGTAAAGTTCACTTCAACGTGACTCTTGATCTTCCATCGCTGCTTCTCCTTTTGGGTCACGCGTCAGACAATGTCTCCAACACCTTCCTGATCCTGTGCCAGAGTCTGAGCAACTGCAGAAGACCACTGGACTCTGGAACAGACTCCTTCCATATATTTGCGCCAGGTTAATCGTCCCCTGGGCCTTCTGCCGGTCGCTTAGCCTTCCTTTCTGGAGGCATTCGCAACACATGCCCAAACCACCGCAGCTGTGACTTCTCAATCTGTAGAAGCAGAGGCTGTACACCAAGGCTGTTCCGGATATCAGTATTCCGGACCATGTCGAGAAGCGTAAGGCCAACGACTCGTTTAAGAAAGCCCATTTCAGCAGCCTATACCAGGATTCTAAGCTTTTCAACGTGACTCGACAATTCAAAACATGTCTATGTCTATCGTTCTCAGTGCATTTATATGTCGACAATAGCGATTCGCTACAATCACAGCTCACAAACTAGTATTCACATAAGCATGCAGTCGAAGCAGCTTAGGTTAGTGTATTTAAAAATTAGACTTGGGTATTAGATGATAAACTAGCTTAACAAAGTTTCGTGTGCCTTGTCGCTAAATGTTACGCCAAACAAAAGTTGCTTTCCTAATCGAAAATCTAAAACATCAAGCCGAAGTACATTACTAACGACAACGAATCAGTGACTACTGCATTTTGTTGAACTTTTTTAGCTCCATTGATTTACCATGTTATTCTCTAGTAAATCATTTCATTTGTTAAAAGGAATGCCAAGCAATAAATCCTCTACCCACTCATGCGCCGTCTCTACTGGACATGTGACCGTTTTCACTGGCTTCCATAATTGTACATCACGCGTATCCTTTTTCCAATCGTCGTTATCGCTCCTGTGCGCCTTATTTCACAAACCGTAATCGCTCATCACAGTTTTTCGTGGTAATGAAAAATGAAAGTGATAGGTTTTCTGATTCCATGGTTTGGCAGCATCAGAAAACACGATACAATAATTCCAACGTTTCAACCAAATCGTATCGACAATGTTTGCCGCAATGACAGATATCTGTTATTATCCGTCTTGTATCCGTCAGCACGTAGGAGTCGCTCCGTTAATGCTCCTCATCGTCCGCTGCCTCTTCTCAGCTTTTGCAATCATGTTATTCGTCATGTGGAGGCAGTTAGTTTCAGTTCAGCAAGAGCTACAAGGTGGGAGTCGTGTTTGTTTTGTTTTCCACTTCCAAACCGGTCGATGAAGCGCTCTGTCTCTCGGTTGTTTTCTTTCCTACTATAGCCTTGAAATCTTCTTTAATGATTGTGCACGTGGACGTCTTTTGTATTACATTTTCGAGCTCATAATTGCTTCACTTCTTTATCGCCCGCTTGATGAGTTGGGCTGTAAACTTCGATTATCCTCTCTTGTCCATGCTCATCATGAGTGCGATGTCACGAGGTGATATGAGATCGGAATTGACTACGAGTGGTGCAGCCTTCTCCTGTACGACGAATCTTGCTCCACCTATCCGGATCTATTTTTCGTGGGTTCTCCCTGGAAATATTTTATCTCCATTGTTTCACTGTACGATAAGTTCAATGAATCTTTGATTTCCCCCACGCCGAGAACATATGATTTGATTTTCTTAGTCTAAGTGATGTAGATGGCGAGAAGCGCGTCTTACGACAGAGTGTAGGTGTTGTGGCTAGCCATGTAGATCTTGATAATATTCTTGACTGCTATCGTTTGCCAGCAGTGTCCTGGTCATCACAGGGTTGTAAGCAATCCCAGTTTTTGTTTGGCATGCCACCAAGGTAGCCTTCACTTAATGCCCCCGGTAATTTTTCGTGTGCAGCGTAGTTTTGGCGAATTTCCCTGACAGTTCATTCAAAGTAACAACCTTTGTGGACTGTATGCTTCTTCCTGCATCCTTCAGTCCGCCATTGAGATCCAGAATGGAGCCGCCTTATAAGCTTTAGCTCTCATGATCTTCTGCATGTGTCTGTTCTTACCATGGAGGCCGAAATCACTTGAGAGGGCCCTCTGTTGCATATTTAGCTGGCTACTATGCAGAAGAAACGATCAGGGTATTGTTAATAAAATTAACAAAACATTGTTAAGTATCACTGCATCAAAAGAGGCCAAAAACATTCATGCTTATTCGATGTTCATGAGAAAATTTTTCACTTATCCGTTCATTGGTTCGTGGGTTTCTTCATTTATTCATTCATCTACTAATCGACTGATTCATTAATCCATTAAACCATTCATTCTTTCATTCATTGACTCAGCAGTTCGATCGTTCGATCATTTATTTATTCATTTCTCCATGCAGCGATTACTGAAATGTATAGTGCAACGAAGGCAATTTGAAGGTAATTTTTCCATGTTTGGAATCAACCAAATTTCATTAGCAAAGTGAAATAATCAAATATGATTTGAAATGTGAAAACAATTACATTGTTCTGCACCATCATTCTGTTTCCGTAGGATATTCTTCATAAAAATTACGATAATTTTCGCAAGAATTTGTTAATATTCAAACAGAATTTTCAATTATTTGTCCAAACTTTATTTTCAGGCTCTTTTAGATATGAATATATCACTCACAGTGTTGCTTGAAAATTTGACAATAACCATTTATACACTTTCTTCTTTAAGTATGCTCTAATCCTTAGTCACTAAAGGAAGAAAATGTTTGAAGATCTTGACTTTATGTGATACTCCCCTGCTGTTCGCTGCTGCGTTGGAAGGCAGTTAAGCAAGCAACAGCTTCATGATTTTCGGACCCTTGCGATGCAAAATGCATGTTGTATCACGTTTCTACGAACAATATTTTTTGAACTGACTTGTTAAACGTATTGCTGCATATCTTCGCATGCCGTAGTATTTCTACAATCAAACATCTCCTCCAAAGTAAAATTTCATGGATAATGCTCTATTCCTCGCCTATTATGTCCCTTCGACCCGGTTAAACAGAGTAACAACGGAGTAACATTTTTCTTATAAGTTTTCAGTACGCTGGGTGGTGGAATAATGCAGTAATCGACACAACTAGTGTTCTTATGTTAAGCGAGAAACAGTTTGATCATGAAGAACAGTGGTCCAGATGCTGGCACTGACAAAATGCTACTTACTGAATATCAAAAATCTGACTTCGCAATCTTGGCCACTGCAAGGGCCAAGTTCAAATGAGAAAAATTCGATTAAGGAATAATTAGGGATCGTGACGAAGTCTTCCATAAAACTGAGTCAACTGTCCCTCATGATACTGAAGCTGCCGAAATCTAAACTGGTAATAAGAGAGCGTGAGAGCACAAGCAATTCCAACCCCTACGCACCATTGTATTTACGAATAGGAGACCGTTTTAACAAATTTATAGCACGGGATCCTTCTTCACTAAATGTCAGTCAGTCAGTTTCGATGATCACTTGTCCCTTCGTATATTGTGGGTAGACTCGTCAGCCAATGTCTCAAACTTTAGCGACCCTGAATAAATGACAGTTCTTTCTGGAAACTTGCTGAAAACGTGCCAAAATCATCAAGGCAGTGAATTCACAATCTATAGAAGCAGAGGTTGTTCTCAAAGGCACTCGCGGATGCCGGACGTTGGGCCATGTCGAGACATGTGCGCCCAAAAATTCGTCTCAAAAAACCCATTTTTATCGCTGTTATATGGGACGAAGTTTTTCAGCCATCGCCCACCACTCATGACCGTAAGTAATCATTGCGATGAAGACGGATTTGAACACAGAGAGCTTATCTCCAAACTAATGTCTCTGTTAGTTACAACGATTTCCACTAGTTCACGGAGAAACGCAGCTGGCCAGTTTGATAAGCCAGTCGATCCCAGCCACCGATTTTCAATCATCACATGAAACGATATCGAGCTTTGCGAACCTCTTTACTCTTCCCATCGGTTGTCCATTCATGTGCAAAGCTCAGTGAACAAGAGAACGAGAAACCACTGAGCATTCCCTTTTAGACGTGTTGACACAGCTGCCCGCTACATTGCATTCGGCCACTTACAGTATCACAGAGTGCTGGAGATCAGTTTTGAAAGATGCCAACAAAACAAAATCGTCTACTAGCAAAAAGTTACTTATCTTCACGTATGATGCATTAGCTGCCCCAGCTGTGTCTGATTATTCCATTTATCATTCTAATTGCATTGACAGAAGAGGAGACAGAATGCACCAATATCAAGACCAGTGCTAAAGCTGAAACATGTCAATCCCCCTCCCCTCCTCCCGTTTGCTTTAGCGCGGCACCTTCTATTAACGTAGAGTTATTGAACGGCTCGCACCAGCTGGTCAACGATCCAATGCGTTTTACGGCTCGCCTGTATCTCGTTGCCGGTGGGAGGCTTTCTGCAGATCAACAAAGTCCATGAAAACGAGATAAGCAAACTTTCCTGATTTCTCAAAAGCGAAGCGTAAGGTAAACATTTGGTAGATGTACTTCGATCGACACGAAGAGACATGGCTCTTCATTTACTTGAGTTTCATTTGTCCCGTGGTACCTCCATTCCAACACTTTTGGTAGACTTTTCTCGGAAACCTCAATGAGGGAGGGTCCCAAGAATTGAAACATTCCCTACGGTCATTTTTCTCGAACAAAAGTTCTCCGATCTAGTGGTGCTCTCAGTAGTCATTGTACTTTAACAGACAGGCGTTTCCCGCAACATACATTATTTGGCTAAAACTTTAATCATTCCGGAGAGCATTATGTTAAGTCCAGAGGCCTTGACACTTTTGAATCTTCTTACAGCTTCTGTGACTTCGTCGACTGAAAGATTAATATGCATTGCTAGCTGCTTTCAGGCTAGTCTCAGCATCTTGCTATACGTTGAGTGAGTTCTTAATGTACTGTATTTATCGCAGAAGTATGTTCTCTTCGTTGCCAAGAAGGCTTTCGGACTTTTCTGCTAGGACTCTCTAACTGCCTTCAATCTATTCGGAGGCAAGAGCAGTAGATGTTCCGCCAGAACACAGTCGTTGCAGTTTGAAAACTCGACTCAAACAATTAAAGTTTTTAAGTATATTAAAATACTGACTGCATAAATGGCTTTGCTACTCAATGTCAAGCAGGGAGCAATGTACTACTGATCTTCGTATGATGACTATCATTAAACCGGTTCTGAAGTACGAACCCGTGTCCTCGACCTCGTCGTTTTATATATGCGTAAGTTACCTGAAAATCAGTCGGTACTCCAGGAACGAGTTTTTAATAACAACGTTGTACGTTGACTTATAGGTGCTTTCAATGAATCATACAGGACAGGTAAATAATTACCGATAGTCAAAATGGACAAAAGTGAAAAGTGTGAATTTCTTATAGTGTGAATGATGAAAGTGATAAATTTCGGGCTTGTTACCATATGGAAAGCAGTTTTGTTTTCAGCGTAGCACCTTGTATAAATAGCGGCCAGTTGTCGTCGTCGCAAGGTGCCATAAGTACAAGTAGGTTGTTAAAGTAGGTTGATTATGCTGCTCATCAGCTGATGGTACGGTTTGTTGAACAGTTTTTTCTTAAAAGATTGAAAGAACGAGATATCGATTCTGATCAGTTCGCTGGTGAGTTTTCCCTTTCACCTTCGCTCCTTTGTCGCAGTCTGTCGTCCGGTGTCGACGCC
>UZAM01010211.1:0-10011 GCA_900618415.1 Soboliphyme baturini | reverse complement strand
CTATGCGCCTGTTCTGTGCACAAGCTTCCCGGTATCAGGTATACTGAAGTACTGTTCGATGCTCGACGAAGGTGTTCATAATAGACAATCCGCTATTTGCACAAAACCGAAACAACTTAAAGCAGTTATTGTTGAGTTCGCTAGGGCCGATTTTTTTCAGTCACGCCGTTTCAGTTTTCTTCGTCCACTCCGACATGGGCATTAAAGTCGCTCATGATTAGGAGGTACTCTGTATTCGGCACTTCGAACAGAGCACACTGTACTTCCTCAACGAGGGTATTATATTCTTCCTGTAAATTTGTCTCATGGACCTATATAAAGCACATCGCTTTCGCCTGTTATGGCTTAGTCGGAGGATTATCACCCTTCCTCTGATAGGCTTCCAGTTAATGATTCTTTTTGCGAGGTTGGGTTCTACCAGAACACCAACACCGGCTTGAGCGCGCCTCGTGATATTGACACCTGGGTGGAACTGTTTCCACCCGCAGATGTTCAGGATTACAGAGCCTTGGCGTTTCTTTGACGAAAGTCCAACAATATCGAGTTGGTACTTTATGGCCTCATCAGCCAACTCTTGTTCTTTCCCTCTGACTGAGGTTATATTCCAATTACCGACTGTAAGCTACCACTGGCGGTGTCGTTCTCGTGAAGCCTTTTCTGACGTGCCATAATAGCATCGCTCTGTCTGCCCCATCCGTTTAGAACTGGTAGGGACTTTGTTGCGGACTGGTATCTTCGTCGTCGTTCCGCCCGTCTTCATAATCCTTTGTTGTGCTGCTACTCCCCGTTTCGTATAGGACGATGAGCAGGTTCTGTTCGCCGACTTTTGGCACTTTGCCTCAGTCGCTCAACAGCCTGCCCGGCCCTACGTAATCTGGGCGATTGAGCCGGTGTGCTTTTCGATGGCATCAGTACCATGATTGGCAGGTGGCGAAGTTTTACGGAGAGCTGGGAACGGTCTCCAACTGGGCTCCTGTCTTAACCGGGCTTGGGACTGGCAACGGCAGAGGTTGCTAATCCTTTGATCATAATTTTTTTAACTGATGCTTGACGTTACCCTGATGATCGCGTCCATCATCAGATGAGTTCATCGCCCGTCATCTATTTATAGTTTACGCGTTGTTTATCACTTGAGTAATTGTTTAAGCCATTGCGAGTCGTGTTGTCTACGGATGGCGTCTAAATTGCTGTCTGCAACTTGTTACTGTTTTCGCACTGAATCATTGTCTGGTTAATTGCATTCTCAGTGGAAGGTTTTTGCCGCTATTGGGATTTGGGCCTGGTGCCGTTCGTATGTAATGCCGACGAGAAGCCGCTACATGCCGACTCTGCTATTATACGTTGTTTAAGTCATATTTTGTGTAGCAGCCGCGTTACCAAGAGTTACACCGCTTAATAACGTCGGTCGAGTAGATTTTTGTTCATGAAGTGACTTGGCTTTTGGTTTATCGAATAGCCCATGCTGAGGCACCGTTGCCGCGTTCCTCTGTTTCGAGATATTTCGGGAACGTTCAAACCAGAGCATGATTCCATGGTATTACTGCAACTGCAGTGCATATAGATGCAAGATGCATTCCGACAAATTGCCACAACTTATATCCGTTCCTGTGCTGGCGCTATAATGCCATGGAGCTGTGACCTGCTTAGACGAGCCGTAGAAAACCGGAAGCAAGGGCCCCTACGACTACGCCCTGGTAATCCTCATTATGACAATTTTTGATTTACACGTTTCGTAAGCTGAATATTTGATATTCTCAGATTTAAATATTCTCAGACTTTTGAATAATTTTTTGATACATAGTTAAAACGTCCGAATGTAAAATATTACTCGTTTTACGTATCGGTCAGTACCTTTGAATACCGACGTGAGTAATGTCGTCGATTTATACACTCCTGATTTTCAGTTCTATTTCTTCAGTCCTGATGAAATGAAATGCGTTGACCTTTGAGCAAATCCTTACCCGTACCAGCCGTTTTTAATGCGGAAACATAAAAAGGTGCATCAAGCAACTATTCGGTTAGTAATTAGTGGATTCGTGATCAATGAAAACCTTGACAATTGTTTACTGTCATTTGCGCGCGAGAAGAATATTTTAAAAACTCTTTCTAACCTTTGAGTTGCGATTGTACGTGTTTTTTGCGTCCCATCTTTGTCCCACTTTAAGGAATCGTTATGATGCGTACGAATTTTTTTGAAGCCTCTAGTGTTTTGCCTTAAACTTCACGCGGTAACATATTTGCAGGATGTACGAACGGAAGAAGGCGAGCTTGCAGCGACTAGAAGATCAGTTGCAGAAACTGAAACTCCATGCAACCGACAAGGTAAAACTGGTTCTTCTCTCTTGTTTTGAAACGAAATTTGCGAATAGGAGGAAAACAAAGAAATTGCTCTCGGGACTTCTAAACTGAACTACCTAGACCCACGTATATCGGTGTCTTGGTAAGCATTTGCGTTTCGGTACGTACCAAATCCTTGTGTTGGTTTTTTAGGTGTAGAAAGTGGAATGTTCCTATTGAAAAGATTTATAATAAGACGTTACGTCAGAAGTTCCGATGGGCTATCGAAATGGCTGGTCCAGACTTTGTTTTCTGAATTTCGAAGTCGCCGAGAAAGGCGTTTTCAGTGGCTACCGCGGATAATTATATCTTCGTTAATTAGTGGTTGTTTTGTCGGCGTCACTGTTCTTATAGGCATGGTTACTGCCGGTTGTTTTAGTAACTTCTAATTGTACAGCCACGTTACTTCTCATGAAGTTTTATTATGTTTGAATCGTTTATTGTTTCTCGATGTTAAGTAAATCTAAGGCTCATTCCCGAAAAGCCGTTTCTCATACACAGTGCTAATTTTCTTTCGCACATGAGCGCAACGGCAGTTGTTGCTGGTTTGCCCCTCGTAATTTCATAAATGTGTATGGTGGGTAGTCTTCGATGTTCGCCTCACTAGACAACGTCTCTTCTAAACAAGCGCAACTGCTGTATTATCCCGTCGTCATTTCCGTTGCAGAGAAGCACGGTTTCCGTGCACTCACGACAACTGAATTGACACTAAGAAAATGATTTCGCGAAGCGCATACGAACGTCGTAACTTTTAGGTGTGTTCCGGGGTATGTCTTTTTGTATTGTGTGCACAGAGTAAAATTTTGGCCTATGGTTCGGACATTTTTTCAGACTGCATGACATTAAATTGCGCACAGAACCAAACCACATTTTCCCATCCCGGTGCCTTACATGTTTCTATGGGAATTACATATGGAGCAACGGCATTGATTTTTCTTTGGAGCCTGCTTTCTCAGCCTCACTGGATGAGAATTATTCGATTAATTCCAGGCCTAATGTGGGATCTCTTCTGAAGCGCCACTGATATGTTCTTCGTTTAATAACATCGATGTGCATTCGCCGTCAGTTGCGGATATATTCTCATTCTTCAGCATGTTTCCTTTTCCGTCTTATGCACCTCATCTTGTCGATGTCGCTTGTTCTTCTTTCTCTGGGTTTTGCTATGCAATAGATATCTCTTTCCTTCGTTACAAGCTTTTCGTATAAGTCATTGTATACTATCGGTTACGACATTCTTCGCTTCGTTCTTGAATATAGCATTTCATATTCAAACAACCGGTGCAGACCATAAACTGAAAAACAAAGTTGTGCAGTTATCGTTTCAGTTGCTTTAGAAAGTCCTGAGATTATGCTGAATCATCATTGTATGTTATATCCACAGTTGCTCATTTATCTTGTGGTATTAACAACAAAGATTAAATTATCCTTATTCGTGATTAACGAGCATCACCACTGTATAGTCTTGATGCCCACGCTCGTCTGTCTCGTGCGATATGTCGCCACAAGTTTCCGTATCTTTTTTCAGCTCATCGCTTTTCTGTAGTACTAAATACCCTAAAGCTTTTTACGTTTAATCTATATCTTTGAGCGTGCGACTCATTCAGCACTTTCGGCTGGATCGGTTCTACCGATGCGAGAACACTCGACGAAAGTTTCCACTATGTTGGACACCCTGTGGTGATTTTTAGGCAAGTAAGCAGTGGGTCACGCAAATACAACCACAATGCGCACGCGTCGGGCATCATGGCTATAAGCATCGCCTGCGACAAGGTCTGCCATGTTAATACAGCAGAGCACGATGCCGTAGCCATCCTTCACAGGTCAGCTGCCTGTTATTCGTTTCTGAACCACTTGTACCGCAGCACAGTGAAGTAAACATTTTCTTGAAAGGGGTTAGCAGTAAGTTAAGGAGAATTTACACCGCGATAGAACTTGAACCTACTTGTCCAATGCGTCTCCTCACTGGTCTCGATTAGCCTCAACAAAACGGCGTACTGCTCTCGTGCAGTTTTAGCGCTTTACACCTTGTGCTGATTAGCACCAGTAGTTCCCAGTTTCCTTCCCGCAGAGTGGTACTCATTTGTGAATCTTTGTAAGCCCCAGAAAGGGGCTCGAACTCAGAACCTTTCGGTTCTAAGTCCGACGCTCTACCGACAGAGTAATCCCGCTGAAGTGGTAAATTCTTTGCTCGAGGGAATTCGTGGTAAGCACAAAGATTGCCTGCCGCAGGAATCGAAGTCAGCATCTCTGGAGTTCGAAGCCGACCTCTTAGGCACTGTACCGCCACACCACCTTCTATGACTACATCAAAATCCATGCTGTCCCCGCTTTGGCGAGTCAGCGACTTGCTACCCGTTTCTCTACTGGTTATATCGAAGCAACGTAGAATGAACTCATCGCTCAAAAGAAATAACGGTTAAGAGAAATTTGGTCTGAACCCGGCAACGGCGAAGTTATAAGCCTATTTGTCACCACTGTCACCGTCTCCCTTTCCCTAAAAAAACTACTTGAAAATCATTGAGGGTTATCCGAAGCGTCGGGCAACTTTCTAAACGTTAAAACTGTTCTAAACAAGTCTGCTAAAAATTGAAATTATCTCGTCTTTCTAACCTTATATTCTAAATTTTTGCTTCTGTATGTTACTGATTTTTTGCAGAAGTACACGCAGACTGACTGATTGACGAAGATGTACATGATTTAAAAAAATAGCATATCATTGGAGTTTGCAACGTTTCATCGTTTAGAGGTGCCACGCTCACCTTTCGTCGTCAAATGACTTGCGTGCGTTGTTTCATGACGTAGAGGCGGCGAGCGGTGCCAGTCGTCGTTGGTGAGATTGACTGATTGATTGGTGGCAGAGGAATGCTTCTAAGGACGGAATCCACGATTTGAGAAAATATGAGGATCGTAGTACAGGCGACAACTGATCCTTCTTTTCAGCCAAGATCTTTTGTTCGGCAAGGACACATCGAAGTATTAATTATCGAATCCTGCGAAACTGTCAACCTAGACAAAGGATACCTACATTATACGGATTAGACAAATCTTGTCAAGCCTGTAGCCGAAAAATTACTTAATGAGCAGCATGGGCAAAAAAGCGCACTTGTAGGCTCCAAACGTTACAACTGCGGACCACGGAACGAGCAGCGGAAATCAACTCTGTCTACTTGAAGAACCATGAAACACGAACCGAAACTTCGGTGCCGACTAATTACCAGATTGATCAATATGTTTGCGTCGTGTATGAACAAACCGCATTTATAAATAGTTGTCAATATTACATCGTAGACGGAAACATTCCTCTCTGAAATCTACCTCTCCCTTGTTCCCCCATGTTGCATGCTGGCCTTCCGGTCGACGTCTGCCGTGTTACGGCTACGGCACGATAAGCTTAACGACAGGAGCAAACCTATATGCTCAGCCGGTTCATATAGCAGGGAAAGCTTTGTTTTATAATCCCCGCATCAATTGAGGTCAGCCGTGCCTGAAAGAGTACAATCATTCCTTACGCGGTCCTGCATTTAATCTTCATTATGAGTCGAGGCCAATATGCGATTCGACCGTCGATTCTGCTCCTTCGCTAACACAACCGTCTCCATGTCGAACAACAACACTGACTTGACCGAGGCAAGGTAAAGACGGATTTTTGTTAAAAGAGTTACTCTCAGCCCAAATATTGCGCAGGTTTCCGAAAACACTCTATGCTAAAGTGGTTCTCCTATTTAACACTGATATGACGCCATCGCTAAATATGATGGAGCCGAAATAGTTAAATGGCTAACCTGCTAAAATGCGTCATCTTCCTGTTTTACTTGTAGATCAGCTGTGCCTGGTGATTTCCTCATAACTTCCTACCTCCTAGCTTTAAAGAAGAGGCCGGCTTTCGCGGCTGTGTCGCATACGAAAGCTGTCATGTAACAGAGCCACTTATCAGCATTATCAATCTTGCAGGTCAGCAAGATATTCAGCCGGATATCTTGTACTGCGCCTTCCATTTAGAATGGGACCTTCGCTTTTGCCAGGGTCATCAGTGTTTCGGAGAAGAAAGTGGAGAACAACGTTCAACAGAAACGGCGTATGCACATCGCTCTGGCAAATCCGACAGTTAATAGGGAATCAGTCAGGTACCTCTTCTTCATCCTTGACGGAAGAAATGGGTCCTACATACATCTCTTCTAAACGATCAGCTCATGTATTCCATAGTATTTCAAGATTTTCAACAGTATCGGACGATGTGTTGAATTAAATGCAGCTTTAAAGTCGGGAAAACTAGCAAAAGAACTTTCGGCAACAAAGCAACCGAACGGTCGCCAGTGCTTAATGATCCTATGCAGAGTGAAAATTTTGTCGGGGCATACTTCAGTCCTCCATCGAGAAGTCTACTTGATTTGGGCGAAGTTTCCCGTCAACTCCATAATTCAACCATTCCAAGATAATCCATGAAACAAGTTTTCCGGGAGCTGATTGTAGTGTGATACCATGATAACTGGAGAATTCGGTCGCCTGACGTAATAGAGACAATTATCCCACACTTAACGGGAGACTTCCTCCTTCAAGAGATCCACATTTGATGAAATAGGACATGGAGCTTTCCTACCATTCCCGCTCATCCATACTTGACTGACTCCAGAGGAATTCGATCAGCTCCACAGGCCTTCTTCATCTTGAGGTGTAGTAAGGATTCTTAGATATCTAGTTCTCTGGGCGGATCTGAAACAAACTATAGTTTTTTACCCTGAAAAACGCGTGTCGGACGTAAGCGCGTAAGTGCACAAATGCGTAATGTGCAGGAGTTTCATTTAACCGAAGCCTACCGTGACGAAGAAATCTCACGCATGAAAATGCTTTAAACTCTTAGCTTTGCCCTATTAGAAGTCGTTCCTCAACTTTAGGATGTATTCGTTTAGAACAACCCTCTTCACCTGATACCAATCACTGACTACTGGAAAAACAGTATCCTTGGAACACTACGAGGCACTGTCGAGCAAACCCGAAAATTTGTGACGGTATGATAAACGCGTGCTGTGTGAATGCCAACATCTTAGACATGACATCACGCATTTCAGCGAACAGCGGTTTAGCATCATGTCACAGTAGTTCATCACTTTCGTGAGGGATAAGGTCACATATACATTTCGACCGAATGTTACTGTGTTAAATTTTGACAGTGCGAGGCAGTAAAATCAAATGTACGTTAAGTTCAATAGACTCCCTCAAGCATACGGCCCAACATACGCACGTAACAAGGAATTTAATAGACCAGATGGGCCGATGGCTGGATTACGATTATTTTCAGAGCTTTATCTGTTTTAGTCTGGCTGTCATTTTTTGTATCTACTTTACGCACATACGAGTCTCATTTTTGCTGTACATCGACATTTTTTAGTGGTGCGATTAAGGCCGATAAATTTTCAACTTAAAAAATGCGAACACCGTCATTTATTTCTTCAGTTTTTTAAAAGCATCACCGACAGCTACTGTCGTTCAGTTGACAGCTGATAGTCAAAAATAAATCAACATAAAAAATAGAATAAAATCATGGTATGAAAATTCTTACAATATGGCAAGCAGGACGGAAAATGTCGCCAGCTTGAAGAGCTGAATGCACAAGCGAACGGGAACGAGAACGAGTTAGCCGACCAGTCGCTGGCATCCGTTCGAATACTAATCAGTCACACAATATACAGCATTGCAGTAACTCTGAAAGACGTGAACTCATTGCGTCCAACGAACTTATGTACGACCAATTTCCGAAAATTCGTTAAATCACAAGGAAATTATCCAAAGATTCAAGTGATGATTTGCCGTCTGAACGTTTCATCGCATCAGTTTTCAAATCTGTTCCAAAAAGCGGCTATCACGAAAAGGACAGAAAATAATTAACATATAGAACATCACCGGCGTATCGGTCGATGGTTTATAGTCAAGTTAACAACACGATTTACGATGACATCGCCTCAGTCTCGGCTCTCGGGTTGACGAACGAACGCACCACCTCTGTGATCAGATCCGGTCGCTGTCGCAATATCATTTGCCAGCCGGGGGTCTGTGTGATCGGAGACGAGTGCGTGACGAAGAACTCGATCGCTTTCTCCTTCAGGCGACTAGCCGAATGAGTGTCGGCCATGATCAGCAGGTCGCAAGCGTTCTCGGTGTTCAATGCCGAGATCAGCGCCTTCTCACATCGTAATTTCAAATCCGGCAGGCTGTACTTATCGGCGGCCACCAGTAGGTCGGCGCCCAGCTCACCAATCTTGTCGCATCGGCCGCAATACATGTAGTTGATCATCTCCAAGGCGACGTCGAAATCCATGTCCTTGATCGTCAGCTTACCCTGAAACGGAAGCTTTCGCAGTAATCCCGACGCACATGCGCAAGATCGGCCAAACAACGCTGAACGACGAACGTACGGAAACGCACGACCGAACGCCTAGCGCCATCTGAGCTGTATGGTACTCTACCGCAACGAAAGAGTACCGTTTGATTATATTACGCAATCAAAAACTCTGATTTTAAAGTGTTACAGAAAGCAGACAAAAAAGATTATGCAACGAACACCAGTAAATATAGAAAAATGGCAAGACCAATGATCTGGTTAATTTTCGCAACTTAATCCAAAAATTATTTCCCAGCTAATAGCGCTGTTTCATATTCAGAGTTATGAATATAATCCAGAAACCAGAAACGGTTACATCGTTTGACTCTGTGGTTAGTAAACAAGGCAAGAAAAGTGTTTCAAAGTAGGCATCCTACGTAGAACTTTTCCACCGGTTCTAAGCACTAGGTCTGAACAGAATATTATGAACAATCATTGTAATTACAGACGTAGCTAAATTTTCCCGAAAGAAATATGAAAAAAATTAACAAAGAGGCAGTGGAGCAGGTGGAAAAGTTTAACTACCTCTGAGTCGTATTTACTAGTGAAGGAAAATTAGAGGAAGAGATCGACAGACGAACTGGAGTAGCCAGTGACATTCTGTGTGAACTAGCCCGATCCAATATGACTAAAGCAGAGCTCAGTCTGAAAACTAAGCTTTCGGTTTTCAAGTCGATCTTTATCCCCATACTAACCTACGGTCATGAATCATGGACCATCACTGAAAACCTTCGAACCCGGGTACGAGCTGCTGAAATGGACTTTATGAGACGAGTTGCTGGCCTTACGTGTTTTGATACGGTTCGGAATACTGATATCCGGGAGAGCCTTGGTATACAGCCTTTGCTTCTCCAGATTGAAAGTCATCGCTGAAATGGTGTAGACATGTGTTGCGAATGCCTCCAGAAAGGAAGGCCAAGCAATTCTTTTCTTACGAAAAAAACCAGCAGAAGGCCCAGGGGACGGTCAAGATTAACCTGGTGGAAATATATGGAAGGAGTCTATTCCAGACTTCAATTGTATTCTGTCCAAACTTAGACTCTGGCACAGGATCGGTAACATTGGAAGCTCTGTCTGACGCGTCTGCCACCGCGGCCCGAAAGGGGAGGCGGCCATGGAAGATGAAGATGAAGAAGATGAAGAAACATGAAAAAAACGTCGAGTCAAAAATAGTACTTAACGCGCCAGCGTTATTCGCACGTAATCTGTCAGCGGTCTTCCGCAAGGACGACAGCCCGCCAAGTGCATACGTGCTCTTTCCTCAGTCACGCTCGGTCAAATGTTGAACAAGTACAAAA
>UZAM01010208.1:5637-17900 GCA_900618415.1 Soboliphyme baturini | reverse complement strand
CAGCGCAGCGTGCCAACAACAAGGTGATGATCGGTTGATAGCTCTGCGCCTCTCTTAACACGAACGTCCAATACTGAGCGTCGTAGGTCAGACGATACGATTATCAAATCGATCATTGACTTCTGTGAACAAGCTTCCCGTATCAGGTGTACTGATGCACTTTTAAATGCTCGAAGAAGGCGTTAATAATGGACAATCCGTTGTTTGCACAAGACCGCAACTTTTGAGGTCTCAAGTGCTATTCTTTCCTGCCGCGTCTTTCCACATTTCAGAGTCTGCTCCGACCTGCGCATTACAATCACCTATTCGAATGAAGAATTTCGCTATCGGCATTTCGTACGAAGGACACGCGGATTCCTCGAGAAAGGACTTATTTTTTCCCTCCAAATTTGGGACATTGGCTTATCACAAGGTCAAAGCCTTAGTGTGTTGTAACCTCAGTTGAACGATTACCCCCTTTTCATTTGCAGGTATCCAATCAATGATTCTTCGTGTGAGGTTAGGTTTTGCCAGAAAACCGGCCTTAGAGCATCGCGATATCGACACTTCAGTAGAATAGCTTCCATCGGCAGAGGTTAAGGATTCCACTTCCTTGGTGCTTCCTTAACGAGATTCCTATTATGTCGAAATGGAAAGATCCGGCCTCATCAACCATGTCCTGCTCTTTCCCTATAAGAGAGGATATATTGCAATTTCTGACTGATACGGTGCCACTTTCGGTGTCGTTCTCGTGGAGCCTTTTCTGATGTGCTATAATGGCACCGCGCTGTCTGCCTCCTCCGTTCAGAACCAGATGACGACGCCGCTGCTGACTGGTATCTGCGCCCCTGTTTCGTAGACTTTCGGCGGCTATCGTTGTGCTGCTACGACCCCGACTGCCGGAAGCGGGTGAGTAGATTCTAATCGCTAACTCTTCGCAACCTGCTTCAGTCCGTTATCTACCTGAATGCCCCTTTCAAACCCGGGCGACGATAGAGCTTGTGTAATATTCGATTACGGTAACACTATTAGGGGCAGGTGGCTAAGTTTTTCGAAGACTGGGTCGTGTTGTGGTATTTAACCCTCCTCCTTCCTCGTTCTGGCTTGGAACCGACAAGATTGGAGCTACATGGATTGAATGATAGATTTAAATATTTTTAATCCTACTTTGGACTAGCGTACTTATCTTTCCACGCAGAAGAGTTCTCATATTGCAAGCTAACTGTCACGCCTTGTTAATGATACTTCGCATGGCTTGAATATTTTCTAGGATATCCTAAGATTATGGAACTGTTTATCCAGCCGACCATCTAGTTGGCTCTGTTTCATCTCTTTGTTTCTGTCTTTTCTGTTATCACCATCTTTAGCAACTTTGCAAACCCCCAGGGTGCTTAAGTCTTGTGATATCCGTTCATCTCCAGTCGTCGCATTTTGATACTAGGAGCGTTAAGTTTCCTCATTGACATCAAATCTCAGATTATTTTTTTCTGTCTTACGATGCACTTATAAAGTGTCAGCCTTTTGCCTCTATTCTTAAGTTCACAGTCAGCAGCGGACCAAGCAGTGAGACTTCCTCGCACCATGGCATATGATCGATCTATGCTAGCTATCTGTCTCTTAGCACATTTGACACTTCTGTGAGGTTCTGCTGGTACCAAGACTCTATCTGCCTCAAGTGGTTCTCAAGAGGTCGAGCCACTTCACCAGCCGGTAGAACTTTCGCTGTTGTAAGTTTTCCGGTCGGTTTCTGTGCTCTTCTAAGTGCAAATGTTTCCAAACCGTAGAGCGGAACCGGAACACGCTGCAATTTTGCATACAGCTTCACTGAGGGAGCGGTTGTCGTCATCGCTATCGCTCATTATGGCGATATCATCGGCATTGTCCAAGTCACTCAGGTACTTCGCTTTAGCAGGAGGCCCCCATCACAGTGACGTTAATCACTGTTTCGTATGATGTGATCAACGCAACCTTGAAAGAGCAGAGGAAAAACGTCACCCCAGTTTTGATATCGAACCAATCCTAAGTCCGTCCTTCAACTTTCACAGCGCTGATGGTCCCAGCGTGCACGCTGTCCAAAATGGCAGCAATCTGCTATTGGAATCGTAAAGTAGCGAACGATTCGGCACACTGTTTGGCGGAGAGTGGAATCAAAGGTGGCAAGAAAATCAATTTAGGTAGCGTACCGAAAGAATTGCATTCAACGGCTTGTTTAGACCGAACATATGGTCGATGCTCGAAAGTTTCGTCCAAAATACTGCGTAGTTTATTTACTCGGAGGTTGCTTTTAGCATTCAGCTGTAACTTTTCCAAGGTCACCATCGACAGTACTACCTTTCACGATGTTGATAACAGGGTTATTGCACAACAGTTCGAGCATCAAATGTTATGTTGACTCCCTTACGAATCCGGATTATGACTGTGTCGTTCCAGTCGTTGGGGAATTTCTTCTTTGTACACATGCACCGGAAGAGTTTCTGGAACTTGAGCGCTGAATCTTATGAGCTCGACTCGCCACCAGTACGGCAGGATGTTTTAGCGTCTGACTCTACTTATTTTATCCGAGAAGCGGGCTCAGAGCATGTCTCCAGCGGCTCCAGGTACTTCTCCATGTTCGTTCGCTCATCAGGGAGGTACTGACGCTCCAATTCAACAGTCTTGCCAAATGTTCGTTCGATCATTATAGGAAGCAGATTATACTGTAGGTCGCCAATGTGAGGCAGTGCTCGTCCAGATAGTTCCTACCCTGTCGGGTAACACGACGCCATTTACCACTGTCATCTGAAAATTCTAATTTGCCGGATATTCAATCTAACCAACCCTGCTTGTGTCGTTTGTAGTTCATATCCATCGCCTTGACAAGACGTCAGAGCTCAGGGCTGTCTTCGAATTACCGGTTACATAAAGGCTTTGGCTGTGTTTCTGTGTCCGCCGGGTCACGGTTCCTTCGGACACTCACTTCTTCACGGACAACGGACACTTCTTCTCTTTCCACTTTACTCTGAGCCTAGTGGCTCGTTTGGTTGCGTTTATGAAAAATTCGCGGAGCTCGTTGTATCTGTCATCGATTGCCTGCTGACGGTTGTCTGTTTTATAATGATGGATAAAATTTCGGGATAGTTCCTGGAACGAAGCCCTTACTGTCGCTGATTTCAGCTTTTCCGCGTGAATAGCATCACCGTGCTCTGACATTATACGTCTCCTGGTCAGTGTTATCTACGACAGCAGGTCAGTGATACTCAAGTAATGATAGAACCCGATCAGCTGATCATCGAGCGCATTACGCCATTTCAGGCTGATGAACTTGAAGCTCTGGTAAAGTTCTGGTAGATCCGTTTGTTTAGAAATAACGAACCTGCATCAAAGAGACCATCATCATCATCATCATCATCATCATCATCATCATCGTCGTCGTCGTCATAGTCATCATAATCACCATCATCACCATCATCGGCAAAAAGCCAATTACTCGTAATCCGTTGTCCTCCGTGGCCCTGGTCCATGTTTTCCAGCAGTTGTGACCAGCAACTGTAGCCGTTGCGAACCCGAGCGTTTACGTCGCCGGTGAAAACTGCTGTGCCGTTCCACTGATGGTCGACAGACGTTTGCAAATACTAGCAGATTGCGATGAATATTCCGCACCCTTTAATTTCAGACAAACTGGGGTGCTGGTGCCAGTCTTACCTGGGCGACGATTCAAAGCAGTTTTCAGACTCTTTAAATAATAAGCTCAGAGGATATTGAAAATCGTAATGATTCCTTAATGCGGAAGGTGATAGAACCTTTACGTAAGTCACAAACTGGTAGACAACGCATAAAATAGTCTTTAATTAGGGACATCTGACGTTTCGGACCAAGCTCGATCCGTTTTCAGAGTACAAGACGGACCGACCTTGGTCCGAAGCGTCAGATGTCCCTAATTAAAGACTATTTTATGCGTTGTCTTCCCGTTTGTGACTTACCTAAAGCTCAGAGGATAACAAATAATAGTGTCGGACGTGGTTTTCAAATCGTACTCCGCCTACTGACTCAAGTAAACGCTTTTGCTTTGTTGTCAAACCGTGTTGTTCGCAACTCTGATGGTGTGCTGACGATTGCGAGGAGTGAAATTCTCTGCTGAACAATGAAACAGTTTTGCTCTCTGCATTTTTACCCTATTTAAGCGCAGCATGTGAATGAACAAGCTCATCCAAAACTAAGGGAAAGAAAAGACGAATCGTTTGCATTTGCACACCTGCTTCCTTTACATTTGTTGCACTTTTCCATTCTTGGCGATGGCGATCACCTTTTTCAGTCCATGAATCAGCGCTACCGTATTTTACTGAAAAACCTGATATTTATACATTCGCCCGTTGCATTTTGCTTCTTCTACAAGAAGCGGCCCCAGATCTATTGCTCAAACAATGTGTGATGATGTGCTATACTGACAGAACCATTTTAGGTACTTATGCCACCGCCAACTTGTAACCTTGATGGTAGACTAATTTAATATTTTCTTACTGCTATATCCAATTGAAAGGAAACAAGTCAAAATGAAGCAGGCCTCCGAATGGGTGGTCCAACCCCCCACCATGTTTTCACTCTGCACATGATCGTTGGGAAATGCCGATGATTCCATTTTTTCAACTATAAAATTGCATTTGATTCATTAGATTGCTCTACGATGCGGAAAGGCTTGAAACTTGATAGGTTACCTGAGCATATCGTTTCTATTTTGTCAAAGAGTACGGCGGAACCATGTTCTGTCATCAAAGTTGAAATGAAATTACCTAATCGTTCTCCATTAACTGTGAAGTTCGCCAGAAAGATGTGCTCTCACCGGTGCCATTCAGCATTGTTCTCAACCACTTTTCTCAGAACAGTGCTGACTATGAAATAAAGTATCATTCTATATAAAATGCGTAGTTCAAGATATTCGGTTAGATGCCTTGCTAACATGGAGCAGGCGAATGATATTGGCCTAGTGAGTAGTACGGTAAGCGGGCTCTGTTACCTGGCGGCTTTCATATGCAGCACATTTGGGAAGATCAGCCTCTTCTTTAACACCTTGACATCAGGCATCACCAAAAACCCATCCGGCACGACTGACCTACAAGTGCCCTTGTGGAGGTCGAACACTTCACATATTTCGGCTCCATAATCCTCAGTGAGGGCACTACTCAGCCAGAGTTAAATAGGAAGATCTCCTTAGCTTCGAGTGCTTTTGTAAGTCTGTCCAATATCTGGGAGAAAGATGCTAATCTTTCCATAAAAATCCGCCTGGACCTTGGTAATATGGCAGCGTTCGTTTCGATGCATTGTGAGGTTAAATGGCAAACCATGAAAAGCAAAGATTCTAATATTTTCCGGACACAGAAGACCTCGCCAGCTGTGGAGGTTGGAAAAGAAGGTTAACCCTGCTAGACATTTTAGTTGAGCGTACATAGTTTACTCCAGCTCGTGTCGATACAGGAACACAACAGATGTCTACCATGGGGCCATCACGCAACATGGAAGAACAAGGCAGTGACGGATCTTCCTTCGGAAAAATATTTTTTTTCTGCAATGCAATAACCGATGCCTCACAGTAAAAATGCTGAAAAGTTATAGATACAAGTGAAATCGCAAACCACGGACGTTTTGCTTATTCAAATGTCTCAACAACTGCTGTAACAGCTCACGCTGGTTGCGCGCATGCCTCATTTTTACTGCATTTGCTTGACTAAACAAATATGGATTATTTCTCATTTCTTATGGTCATATTTCAGAACCTCAGGTTTTGTGTTTTGCGCACTTCTTGAACTGCAGCCTACAGCTGCCGATTTTCTATCACATTCGTTCTCAGTAACTTGTGGATCTTGTTCGCGTTATGTCCCTATTGAGCTATGCATTTCTGCTCTCGTACAAATCGACATAATGTTGTTGTTATGGACTGCAACTATCAATGTCGTTGCTTTTTCTCCCGTTGATAATCGCGGTTTCTCTGTCAGTGGCGCGTTTCAAACTCAGAAACATAATATCCCTGCTTTGAACCCCATACCCATCACTTTCATTCCTTCCTCTAGAGGTTGAAGGCGGAGTACTACACATTCAAAAGTGAACGAAAGGAAAATGCAGTTGTCGTCATTCTTGCTTGACATATTCATCGGTGCATAAGGGACAACAGTGCCATGCCTAGCGTCTCAAAATATGAAAATACCTCGATGAGGCACACCGGCTGATGATGAGGAATCCATCCCTTGCTCCCAGCAATGAACGTTGCCTAATATCAAACTGAGATACCACTTTTATAGGTCAGATATCATAAATCTAGGTAAGTCTGTTGTCTGTGCTTTGCTAGGCCTTTGATGACGAAGATATAGCAGCAAACTTAGCGTGTTTCCAAAGTAGCTTATAACTCATTAACTGAGGTCAGAGAACTCTTCGCCTATGTAGGCACGATAGCGACTGTGGCAACAGGGGTTTTATTGTTCCCGGACTACTACAGGGCCCACCCATTTTTCACATCGGTTTGTCCATACGACGTCACCAGCTTTTCGTCTCCATTCACGGTTCGAAAGCTCCAACATCATATTCGGGACCATCTTTTTGTGATGATTAATGATGAGGTGACAGATTTCCTGGTCCCAAATTATTTTGCCCACTGAGGACGTTGACCCTCAGTTCAGGGTTGATCGATCGATAAGTGCCGATGAAGTGTCCGCTCTACATGGTATAGGTTAAACAGGCATGCTCTTATTTCTTCCATAATCTGCTTTCTCTACTACCCTCAGCCTGGTCACACTTAGTAACCTCTTTAGAGGGGGAATTATAGCAATCACCGGTATTGTCCTTGAAGTGGCGGACTGATCCTACGGTATAATTATGGTAAAAACTATTAAAGACATATACTGTAGATAAACGCCGTTATTGCCGTTAAACCTTAAAAATGGTTACTGATGTAATGATCTTCAAAATATGTTCATGCGCTGGAGTGTCAGGTAATGTTTAAGTTGTCCTAGGAGAGAACCTTGTCTTGAAGATGTGCGTTTTCTGGCATAAGAAAATATTTTAATGCTATAATCAGCAGCAACTCCTGAAACATATTTCATAACGAGCGCGTACAAACTGATGTGAGGGTGCATCCTGCATTGCACGTTCTCAAATACCATGGCGAAGTGGCCTACTCAAATGAGCTCAGTGTAAACAAGGACAAAGCTGATGCCAGTACGCCGTGAAATCAGGCCGAAGAATTATGCATTGGCTAACTGAGTTATGATATTAGCAAATGACAACTGACAAATAATCTAATATTGCAATACGGAATGATTACTCCGCACAGCAATCATTGAATCTGATTCATTCATTATTTGATAAACGCTGTCCTATCATATTATCATATAACTAAAGTTTAGCAAAGTATGTAAAGTTGTTCTTTTATTCTTGGTGGTGAGAGATCCAGTGTTCCGCATACCGTTTATGACACCTGTATGATGGGCGATTTGCGGTCACAATATGACTCAAATTTTTCTACCAGAAACCTGATTATCATAAACCGGACATCTGCAGCAAGTTCGTCTGTCATGATGAACGTGCTTCGAATGGTGATCACAAACATGATCACACTGTATGAAAGAAATCGCATCATGATACGAGCTGGACATTATGAAATCCACAGATTCACATATACCTACCAAAACTTACATAACGTAAGCAAAGCAGAAACAGAGGCAAATTATACTGATTTAATAAGTGATACGGACTGTCGCTGTGAGGCTAAAGTGGCAGTACTGTGAACTCAAAAAAACAAAAGAGTACTCTACAGAGAACACGGTCAAAGAAACGGCAGAAACATTTGAGCATATTTGGCTAAATTAGCACGAGTGTGAACATCAAAGAACAAACACATGCTTACGACTAGAGCTAAGTGAACGTCTAACGACAAAGAATAGTAGGGAGCATCGTAAACTTTCGTAAGTCAGAAAAAGGGGCGGAATTAACTCCTTGTGACCGAATCTTAGATCTGCATGCTGCTAGCGTATTTTGTACTTGGATTACATAATTTGAAACTTTCTATGCGGTTCGTGTCACATATCAATTTGTGTGTTAAGAAATGGACCGATTATCATCTGAGATGGAATCCGGTACAGTACGACAATATTCAGTTGCTTATCGTTCCGAGCTCGATGGTATGGCTGCCAGATATCGTGTTGTGTAACAAGTAAGGCGTTGAAAATGTTTGCGCGATGATTGACGGGGACCGACGTGGGCATTTTCAGTGCCGATGGTAATTACGAGGTCTCGTTTTACTCGAACGTCAGGGTGGAGTCAAACGGTGACGTGTTGTGGGTGCCGCCAGCGATATACAAGAGCACCTGTACGATGAACGTTCAGTACTTCCCATTCGACGAGCAGACATGCCAGATGGTTTTCAGGTCGTGGACGTACTCGAAGGAGGAGCTGAAGCTGAGCTGGCGCAGTGGCAAAAAATTCGTCGAGTTAGAGGTCTATTCGCCCAGCAGCATTTGGGACATCACTGACGCACCAGGTGCTCTGTCGGACTCTGACTCGAAGCTGATCTTCTTCTTGTTCATTCGGCGCAAGCCATTGTTTTACACGGTCATGCTCATCGTACCGACCATACTCATGGCATACATGACCGTCATGGTGTTCTACCTGCCGGCAGCCGTATCGGAAAAGATGACCTTAACCGTAAACCTGCTGTTGGCTCTGGTGGTGTTGCTGCTGCTGGTGTCCAAGATCATGCCGTCCAACTCGGACGCCATTCCGTTGATTGCCAAGTACTTGCTGTTGACCTTCGCAATGAACATTGGAGCCATCATGATGACCATCGTGGTGACCAATGTGTTTTTCCGTCGTCAGACGATGCATCGTATGCCTGGATTCATCCGCACGTTGTTTCTGCGACAGCTGCCGAAATTTCTGCTGATGACGCCTTATTCGTCGACATTCCGCCGTTTCAGGCAGCAGACCTCACCGCCCTTAACCAGAAGTTGTCCTGGTCCGGTGATCGACAGATCGCTGCTGTTGAACGACTGGTGTCACTCTCTGAGCCGTGGCCACGAAAACCAACGATCAACCATAAACACGGATCGAACGGCGAACGATGTGGGCCAGAAATTACAGCCAGTGTGCGGTATCTCGCCAGATTTATTCAATACCGTCAATTCGCTGTACGTCATTTCGCAGTACTTCTACTACAACGAGGCTTTCGACGAAGTAAGTACTTTTTTGGCCTTTCCGCAACATACAAAACGTTAAGTTTAACCACGCAATTTCATCTCTTGTCTTTGACCACAGCCAGTCCAAGTCACCGAGAGAAACCTTAACTATAAATAGAGGCGAACACTGACCTAGAAATGTCCTGAAATTTGTTACTTTAGTAATTTATCTAAGCAGATATGTGAATCGGAATCAGGCTCATTTCATGGCGTACTGCCATCGAGTACAAAACAACTTTGACTGCAGGTGGTTATTGGGTCCAGTATAAACCTCGTCAACCACTTGGGACATCGCTGACAGAGTGATATAACAGAGTCTCTTTCCTAGTTACTAAATTTCCCTCACCGACATGTCTCCTAGAACTTATGCGGCCATATGCGTTTTCTAAACTATCTGTCAACCTTCCGATTGTAGCCTGAATAACAAAAGTTGATTTCCATTGGAATATCTATCTTCCGTTGATTTTCACGATTCGTACCATCTCCAACGCGTTCTTTCGTGGAGTTTTGGGGTGTGCCTGTTAACCACGTTGCCGCTGTGTTATTTTTTGAAACTGCCTCTTCTGCAGGTCCTATAGTTCATTGCTTTTGGGTTCTCGTTCATCTAGTAGTGCTGTTTTTACCTCAAAATAATAAAATGTGAGTCATCTGGCAGGGATTGAAACGGTGTTCTTTCGATTACGAGTTCTGCATATATTAGCGCCAAAGGAGAATGACCTCCAAAACGTTCATGTTATGGCTATATTCCGTTCTTTGCTGATGGCTCAAAGTCAGTAAAATGACGCCAGTTATCTTTAACAGTTTTTTTCGCCTACAATTCTATTAAGGGTTCTATAATACTTGTGATAGTGAGTGAGTAAGACGTTTGTCGTCACTTTTGACCTCTTGAGAACTAATGCAGCAGCCTCCCTGGCAACCATTCATTCAAAACGTAGCTGCATTTGCGTCCTATGCCCGCTAGAAACAGAACAGGAAGCTACAATATTTTAAATAAGTGGATCTAAGCCTATAAGACTGGCAGATCGAAGAAGTTGCGTACAATGATAAACAGAAATAAATGGAAACGAACCAGACAGGTTTCGTCAGAATAATAACTTGTTATTGCAAGGTACGCTGGCTAACCATATATTGTCCATACTTTTCAGTTACTGTATGATGCTAATGAAATTAGTGCTATTTATGGCAAGTGGCTTTCTCACGTTATCAGAGCCGCCTCCGTTTGTGTGCTTCATGCCACCAGTACGTTTTTTATGACAATTACTTCGTGTTAATATCATTCTTTACGTGGTTTACAGGTTGGAGAGTTGAGTATTTGGCCGTTACAAAACTTCTTTGTTGTCCTTAAAAATCTATGAACATATTTTCAGTTCCTCAGATTATTGAGCATATGTCAGTTTGCGTAAGGCTTTTGCCTCATGCAGCTTCAAAACGGTGCCGATGAAGAATTGCTTCAAGATGTCCAATGCAGAGCTGAGTTTTGTCGTATATCCTTGGTCTTTATCATCGTCTGCTCAACTGCAATGAGGAAAAGGCTGAAATGTTGGAAACAGACCCGCACAACTCCTCACGTGGCTGAGTGACCAGTATGATCTTCAGACCTTCCGTATTTTGCCCATTCTTTATTGCATCTTTCATATGTCCATGCAGACGTTTCTCCGATATTCATACACCTCTGGTTGTCCAAACATCCAATGCGTTGAAAGGCAAGTCAGGCTTGCTGCAACTACCAGGGTGACTGGAATAAAAATCATTAATAACTTTAAGTGGATGACAATCATTTTTCTCCTCATTCTTTGCGCTTCTCAGGATACCAGGAGAAACCATCGGTAGGATAGCTTTTGCTCAATGCCACGTGGCAAACAGCGAAGTGGCCATCCGATCGAAGGTGCTGAAGTGTATTGGGAGAATGGCCTTGTCGCGCCTCGGAATGCAGACCGTAAACTTTTCTCATTGATTTGGGTGGATCAGGCGGTGGCGCTTCCTCAACCTGCTTAACCAGCAGTGAATCAGTGGTTTGTCCTTTTGTGTTTGAAAGTTTACTTCGATACTCATCACTATAATGAGGAGTGATAAGAAACAAGACTCAAAATATGAACTGAATGTAGTAAATACGAAATCTACCGATGAACCAAATGAACGAGTTCCGATACAGCTGCCACATGAATACTCTTGATTATTTATCGACAAATGTATTTATTCCCAGCTAAAGTTTTAAACATCTGCCACATCGTCCCTCATCAGGCACGCCCTATGCTGCATTGCACGATGAAACATATGATGAAAACAGATTTGATAAAACTCAAGCAGCTGAGTAGAGATTTATGCTCACCGATTTCTATTAATACTATATCTTCAGACATTCCTCAGTTCCTTGTCATTTCCCCTGTTTAAATATCTGTTGACTTGGATATAGACTGTTTCTGTGACCTTTCTTAATCTACAGTCCTTTTGGGCAAAGATTGTATTGATTTGCCGTGAATCTATCTCATACCTTTCGATGACATAGTTTTGTATAGCCACAGAGTTGTATTTGTACTCCGCTTTGACTTCAAGACGATCTTTCATTTTGGCGTATTCCGGTTTTCTTTCAGATCAGCGTTGTTTTATCTCGTAAGGTTGCGCGAGTTTTCTTTTCTTTCTTCCTCCATATGGCATTACCCATTTCCTCACCACAGCTGGGTACCACCTGAGTCAGCCACCTTGTTCGTCTTGAGGCAAATTCATTTTGCCATTCGTTAGTCAAGTGCGAAAGGTGAGTTCAGATTAGAATCCAACTTTCAACCAAGAACTAAGGTGATCCTCCGCAGTTATTAACCTAGATGACCACAGAAGGCGGACATACTCCCCTACTGAAAAAAGTATCGTCTTCAGCTGTATCGGGATATCACGCTGATTTCTTTGGTTTGTCTCATTCAAGCCGGAGTCTTCTGATAATATAGTACCTTCATATTCTGTTACAGCAGGCAGCATCGAATGTAAAACGAAATGTTCTTTTCCCTTGTGATCAACAAACACGTAGTCATTGTCTAAAACCTGTCCAGGTTTTTGAACCAACGCCATAGAAGATTCAGACTGTTATTCTCTTTT
>UZAM01010196.1:6606-17694 GCA_900618415.1 Soboliphyme baturini | reverse complement strand
GAAGAAGTAGATGTCAGACGGAAACTTTCCCTCACCCGCCGGTAACCTCGTGTTGCTCGCTGTTCGCCGGCTGCCACTGTTCATTCGCTCGTTCGGGCGAAAGGCAGTGACTCAGTAATGGTCCAGGGCTGGTTCGACGCGTTCCGGCATAGCGGTTCCCCCACTTGGTACGGCGACCATCGAACACCTGTCATCGCCGAAGTGACCACCGTGCTCACTGGCCTTTTGTTTGTCTCCTTGTTCAGCACCTTTATGATCATCTTTCCGGGAGTGCGCAAGGCGGTTAGTACCTTCGTATGTCATTCTCTTTGAACCAGTTGTTTGGTAACGTTGTTCTTGCGCCTTTGTGTTGCAGTCCGTATAGTTCTGATCGCTCCACACATAAACGTCGCAGCACATCTTGTATGCAGCTGGCTACGCCATAAGCTCGGTGATTTTTTGCCAATAATACTAATTCTTTGCCAATAATGCATTAACAGTCTTAGACTTATTCTGTATTCATTTTAATAGTAGAAACATTGGTCAGTAGTCGCTTTGATTGCGCATAATTTTTCGCTGCCAGCAGTTATATTTTCGTTTTCATTTCACTGATTTCCGTCTGATGTACGAACACTGCGCTGGAAAGACTGCAAGTAGCCGATGGCCTTTCTCGAATGCCACTACTTTCCTGCTTTCTGCTTTCCGTTGCTTCTGATCCATTATATTTTTCAGTGACAGGGAAAAAATCTAAGCTCGTAACCGTTAAATCGTCGACCTTCCTTGATGGGACGATTTTAGCGCCCTTCTTTTCATGAAGTTGATGGTGCGTCGCTGATCTCTGTTTCTATGCCGTCAGCCACGGAGTGCTTTATTTTAAAGATAGAGACTACGGCTGTGTGGTAAGTGCAGCGTGTAGTGTCCTGTTTTTTTTGCCACGGAGTGATGCTCATTTATCAACATCTAAATGAAGAAAGGCGAGTGACCCCGACCAGGTCCTGAACTCGGGACCTATTGGATATTAATTTGATGCTCTGCCGATGGGACAACCTCGATCTGAAACATCATGTGACTGATACCTTGGTCATGAGATTCCATGAATAAGATAGAGATTGCCCTCAATCGGAATCAAACCTTGCAGCACGTTTCTCAAATTCGACACAACTATGGCACTCAGTGATATGAAATTGAAATTATCTCTGAGCCAAGGCTTTTCTGCAACTGACAAGATGCCGACTGTTGTGGTTGCACGCCGGTTTAGGCGATTCATCACATCACTAAAGTGTGTCGCGCTGCCCACAAGCGATGTCTGTTGTTCCACATGTAGAACCTGACGTTAGAATTGTTGACGACTTATTGGCAGAGTTGCTGAAATCATCTAAACATTTACCTTATTTAACGTAATGCACTTAGCTGTATTTTCAGAGAAATTCGCGCCATGCAATCTCCTCCTGATTCCAATCAAAAGAATTTGGTATAGATATGCTATCGCTTTGGCATTTTGATTTCAGCTTGCTAACCGATTGTAAACAATTTACTTTTGAATAAACTGATGGTTCCCTTGCAAACGGTTTTTACCTCTCCAACAAAGTTGTGATATATAATTCGTGTACATGTTTCCTCTGATGCGTAATTAATCGAAACACTTTTAATAGTATGCTCATCTGTCATAATGCAGTGCAATGCATGAAATGTTGAAGAACGGCATAAAACATGTTTATTATACACAACGCAAAGCATGGTATAGTTAATTGGATGATGGAGGATGAATGACCGGTACGGACATCTTGGCCAGTGTCTCACGGGCTTTCTTCAACGTATCTTATCGCATCGGTTAGCGGATTTAGAGCAAGAGAGCATTCTGCGTTCTTATGCTAAATGGGTTTTCATCTTTGTCTAAAATCGATAGATTTTAAAGAAAGAGAAAGACAGCAGTGATCCGTAGTAATATTCACTGCTAACCCAGCGGCCGATATCTTTCACTTTCGTCGAAGGCTGGATTCGATATACAATATAAACAAGTTTCTCTAGAGCAGAGTTCCTCTTTCCGGTCCGGGATCCAATTTGTTTTGTAGCACTGCCGCCTGTTAGTTGATAGAGCAGAATGTCAGTAAGGGTCACTTCATCAGCTCGTTTGCTGTAAAGAGAATAGAAAATAGTCTCATCTCATCATCACTGCATTTTCAACACGGTATGCAGAAACGTGCTGCTGTTGAAATTAATCAAGATGTTGCACGCACGTAGTTATACTGTATGTTGATTCATTTTAGTGCTGAGCAGCGAATAGTTCCAAATATATATCGAGATGAAGATAACTCATCTAAAATGCTGGGTCAACTGCTGCAAGTGACGCCCCTTCCCGCTCGTTAGCGTCGTACAACTTGTGTCAACTGAAAGTTTTATTAAAGTTTGCTTATGCGAATGACACGATGCTGACATTTCAAGATAGCACTCGACTAGTTAGGCCTGGTTCTAATATTCTACTTAATGGTCGACTACTGCCACCGCTGGAACCTGTAGCTGAACCCGTAAAAATCCAAACAGCGGTGCCAACTGTCTACCTCAATTACCGGCTTGCAGTATCGACGCACCATTTCCCTTGCTCGTGATTAAGTAGAGAGTAGAATCACTCCGAATACCTTAGAATGACGTTAGACTGTTCTCGCGCTTACGTCCTGAACACCTATGCTGAGACCAAGGCTTGCAACCGTTGTGCGTAAACTTATAGGAAGGAGCTGGGTAGCTGATGTCCAAAGTTTGCGAACAGTGACCGGTTGCTGTCTACCATATGGCTGAATACCATGCACCCCTAACTCCAGTGTAGCCACACTCGTTACCTCGATATCATTTTCACTAACACTATGAACACCATCCCGGTACTGCACGAACTTACCAATTTTACGCATTGACTACTCATGTTTTCGATCGTCCCCCTCCGCTTTACGAAGTTTTTAATATTTGCTACCGCAGTACCGCGATTTGCAGGGCTAGAAATACGCTGAGTGATCAAGACCTATAAGTCCGTTCCTCAACTGGATTTAAATCAGCGAACCATTCAGGCAAGACGTTCGCGATCACTTAAGGTTAGTTACATAATCTTTTGGCTTGAGTTAGGAGCGAGGAGAATCTTGTCCAATTTCTACCACGCATAATGACAATATCGTTGGCGACCTGACCTAGAATCCTCCAGGCTGCAATTTGACTTAGTTGCTGTAAGCCACTTTGGTCTGAATCCGAACGATGTACGACGGAACAGAGTAGGACACCATCTCTGGAAGTGACGTACACATGTAATCCTGTTTGTGGCAGTGTGAAACTCTTTGGTTTAGAAGGGAGTCGCAACGTTGCCTGCGCTCGAAGCCGGCTTCGAAGAATTTAATTCATTGATAAAGGTACCGCTTTATAAAAAATACATATATGGAATTTTTTGTCTGTGAAAACGGTCATCTGACCAATTGGCTAACCGTGGATACTTATCGTGACCATCACTTCAATCAACCGTTTGCAAGCCGCCCCTGACTTGCGATATTCGCTGCATCCTCAGCTTTTCAACATTTTTATATTGATATGCCAGTTACTGTATTATAGAAACACAGTTCATATTTGAACATAGATTTGCCTCTACCTTATTCACTCCTATACCGCTTGGCTTTCATTTCATATATGCAGTGTTTCGGTTCTCAGGAGAAACTCATCAACTGGAAGAAAAATTTTATGTTTCGTCAAGTTGTCTGATCTCTGTGTCTATTGGATATATGTATCTCGAAGAAAACTGATCTGTTTACTTCATCGTTCCCTGTAACCCTTATACTGCGTCGAAGAGAGCGTTGTTGTTTGTTCACCCGTCCTGATTTTTCGTTGGAAGAGCGGCGGATTTGCCCTATAGTAGCATTATCCCGATCAGGATTAGAAACAGATAGGTAGGTAGGAAAGAGATATTCCTTTACTCAAAAATATTCTCGATATGTGCAATGGCTATGTATCCATTGTATGTATGCAATGAATTATCTAAGTTAACTAATACCATCGTTGGAGATTAGGGAATTCAGAAATTAAACTCTTAGGGGAGTGAAACTGCTCAGCAACGAAATAGAGCGACGGGAGCATTTTGATTTGCATGTTCATTTTGTGCTCTGGTAATTTGTTAAAAGTCTCAAACGTTTGCTGCGCAGTTTCTAATTGTGTCTAGGTAGGTTCATGGAGTAGAATAAGCCGAGTGTTGTTGAGCAAATGTAATAAAGTTGTGCAATAGAATATAAAGTCACAAGACCTTCTAGAAACCTTTTCTGCCCTGATTTTCATACCAGCATAAGTGTTATAGCATTTTGGTAAAGTTTAGTTCATAGTACCGATAAACAGACGATTCAGAATTAAAATGACTGAACATGTACGTGAGTGGATTTGAGTCATCAATATATGAGGCTGCATGCTAGCATGCTGTACTTCTCGCTTTAGTTCCGCTTTGACTGTTATATGTTATGATTAATTGCTCATCCTTAAGTTAGGCATCCCTGCTGAACGGCGAAAGCGCTTTGCGAGATTTTTGCGCTTCCGTTTCTGCAGAAGTATGTATTGCTTACTCAGCTGCTCACCGGTAACCGTTCATGCGATAATGTTCATGCTGGTATGTTGCAGTTTCCGGATATGGGCATAGAATATCCTCTTTTACATTGCTACTGAATTGTGAACATTCAGAATAGTTTTGAAGAGATCTAAGGCCGAGTGAGACTCCGAAACACGATAGAGCGTCAACTGAAAATTGAGCGGTTACTAGAAGAGTGACTATTGGAATCGCTATCATGAAGAATCGTTTTCATTTTCGGATTGGAGGTTAACCACTCATGGAAGAAATCAATGCAATTCAAGAACTGCCCTGAAGGCTCTGTCTTAGCTAATGGCCAAGAATTCTAAGAATTCATCAGCTATGTATGCCAGCAGATGGATCGCACGAACTCATTAAACAGGAAATTAGTCGAGGAATAAATACGGTTGGGGCTTGCTATATTCGTATCATTACCCGACCATTAGCTGCCAATCCGATGTGGGCAAAGAAAGAACTGTTCGATGCAGTCGTCTTACCCGGTATAATTTACTGCGCTGAATGTTTGTCTCCTACTAAATTTCAGGAGAACAAACTGATGATCACGCAAAGAGCGATTGATGTGCAAGATGCCCCCAGGATGACGTCCAGAGCGTACAGATTTGATAACGGACTGGATTAATAGACGTCATTTTTGGCTTTTACGACGCCAAGGGAAGAGGAGCGCTCATTCAACCACGTGGACGTCAAGAATTACAAACCCCTTTGCTTTAAATAGCAGCGTGTATTCGATTCTCCAAGAACACGTTAAGTTGGTCTGATCATCAAATTACTTGATCAGTGGTGGCAACAGAAAGCGAGAAATGGAAAATGTTGGAGGAGTGGTGACTTGCGTTCCAATAGCACCCATAACGAGGTGAAGTCGGATAGCAGAAGGCAGTAATTTTTTTATGCTGAATAAAAGCTTAAGCAAGTATCGAAATCACTGCCTGATGACGCTGTGTTTTTAGAATCTCGTTCTTTTTCCGTTTCTTACCTGTTTCTCTGTATGCGGAATGCGGAATTACTTTTTAAAGATGCTGTTTTTGTGGAACTTGTCTGTAGCACTTCTCCTTATGCGAACATTAACGCCCCAATGATCTGTTTTGTTTCACAGCTATTATCACAGTTTCTCACGTATCAGAACGACAATCGCCAAATTTCTAACTTACTTAACTAAAACGTCTCACGGGGAAAACAGCCGGAGGCTGCAAACGAACTACATACTAGCCTTGATGGCATATTTCTTATAATATAGGTTAAAGGTAATGAAACATGTCACATTCCTCTTCAGGAAGCGCTTTTTCCGTAGCGCACATTGCTCTATTTGTGCAAGGCCATTTGTTTTTCTGGCTATGTTTCATCTGTTTGAACATTGCAGTCATCACCATTGGGCGAAGCAATTAATTTAAAACACATTGTGACCATAATTTAGCAAACCATTAATTTGACTTTTATTTAATTTCAAAATCTTTTATTAATCAATGTGGTGCCGTATTTAGACGTAATAGTTTTTTGCTTTGATCACATCGATGTTCGATTGATCGAGAAGTTGGTCCGCAAAGCGAAAGAAATGATTGCTTGCTCGTATCACAAATTGTTGACTCGAAGCAAATGGTCTTCTTTTTGGCTTTGTATTATTATACAGTTCTAGTGATAATAATCACACCGTCTTTCATTATTGATGTGATTATAGGTCGACGAAAAATTCAAAAATGGCTATAGAGATAGTAGAAGCTCCGTTTGTAATTGACCTATCACTTGCAGACAGTGAAATGCTGCTGCAGTTAAGAAACATGTATTAGGCTTTCTATTCATCGTTTTCTCATTCTTATGCATTTTGCCGGCAGAACAGATAGGCGCTACACTTTTTAATACCGTTTTGCACACATCTATCAATCATATGGGCCATGTTTTGCAGTGCGATTCACACGATCAGATGTATGAGGCATGTAAAATATGACCGGAGATCGAGATATGGCTCTCTGGCGAATGCTTTAAAGTTTAGAGATATCTCTCTAGTTTAACACAAAAAAACAAGGAATTAAGGCGTTAATTAATAATTCACCTTTGCAAATTTGATAAATTGCTTATACACTAAAGGCAGAACGTAAAAGATTACCGACCAAAATTTTAATTCCTTTCTTTTGCTATTTATTTTTGCTGTTGGCAATTTGGTTCGTATAGCGCACTGTCAAATGCACTGCTCTACATTACCTCCATTGCTGGTACTTCGCATCAGCTTCATGAAAGAGAAAAAATTGTTTTAGTTGTCATTTTATGTGCTCTGAATTAGGAAATATTACCTTATTTGCGTATGATCGCAAAACTATCACAGATGACTGAAGAAAGTGTTTTGCTCTGGTTTTTTTATCAACAGATCTAAATTGAATAATTACATCTACTGGAAACTAAACATCCAACATCTCACCTATAGAAAGACAAAGATTGCGAAGACAGATGTGTACGTAACTAGCTTGTACAAGATATTCACATCACAGGTAGGAAAACAACGCCAGTAGATCTTCGGGAGCGGCTGCATAGACAGTGTCAAATGACTTGGAGAATTTTAGAATACAGTGCGATACCTAAACACATTGTTTCTATTTTGGAAGAAATACAGCAGTCGCATCTGTTATCAAAGTGAAAGATGAACTATCGACGTGTGTAGTTCGTCAGGGAAATGTACTTTCGCATTCGCTATACATCAAACATTGTTCTTGACCGTATTCTGCTAGCGCTGACCCCGGAAAAGACAATGTGTGATTATAGTGGGAAGGTGCAGTTCAAGATATCTAGCTAGATATCTTACTGACTTAGAGTACGCAGATGGTATTTTTCTTGAGAGTATTACAGAGAGCGGGTTTTTTAACCTGACTGCAACCCAGCTATGAAAGAATTCAAAGATTTCATGATAGCCGGGGTGGAGTAGAGATTGGTCATACGTAATCGCTGGAAGAATGCAACAAAGGTTTTCATCAGTTTGCACTTGGATAAAACTCGACTAAGTGAGTACAAAAATTTCCGTTCTTTCAGCTGACTAATTTTTGAATGATTACCATGTTTTATTTTCATCTTTTAGAGATGGTCCAGCTTACTAGCTTTCACACAGACCCTGTTCATTGGATCAGCTGTGCTTGGTACGCTTACGAATTTTAAAGAATGATAGATAGATAGATAAAAGTTACAACTTTTAGGTGCATATTCCAGTCCAAGTTGGCATCGAGCAGAACTGTCCATAAATGCGCCATATCGTTCTTTCTCTGAAGAACGACTCTTTGCATTGCTGGGTGTCAAAATCGGCTTGTCGCACATGAATGTAACACTGCAAAGTATCATTTATTAGTCTTGAACGCAAGGGTATAGCCGTTTAGCGTTGTTTGTCGTTGGCCAGTGTTTTCGTAATTTCTGAACTGTGCGTTTATTGCAGGCATTTTCTATTTTTTTGAGCTGCTTTATTGATAAATTAATCTTTCGAAAGAAAACGCGTATGAAATTCCACGTGAATGTCGCATGCCTGTCAAAAAATTATTGACAAAAAATATTGACATTATCGAAAATCTTATTGATTCTTTGTGAATCAGAGTATTGATATTCACTGCAGCAACGACTGAGTATTTAGTATTTTTGGATTCTTCTGTTAACAACTGATTAAATATATGATTTTGTGGCATCTTTATCCATTTCAAACTTGTACTTATCCTGTTTCTCTTTTCTTTCATAGTCAAACCCTTACGCTCTAGAATTACGCGTACCGCCTGCTTGAAAAGCTAGCTTTTCTGTGCACTCCTTTCCTGTTGGCATAGTTTGTGGAATGTTCAGGTAATAGCTGCCTAACATGCTCGACTAGGTGAAAGCATAAACAGAATCCATACCGTCCTGTTATATGAATATTATACGTATAGCAGTTAGTTTTTTTTCCAGGGTCGGCACTGTCTTGTAGCAGAAAGTCGGGAAAGATGTTGCGTAGCGAAAGCAAAACCATATGTCACTGGTGAACTCCACTATTGATAAGGAACTACTTCGACTTTGACATCAGATATAATTCCTGCATAGATCTCTAAAAATGGAAACGATATGTACAGGTATGCCATGTGATTTCAAGGTTTTATTTTCACATCATCAGATAGTGTCTTGAATTAGATACAGCTTTAGTCGACCAGATTTGCAAAGCAGCGCAGCTGGGTTTATCAGCATTGCTCATTAGTCCGAAAGAATGACTGTATGAAACTGTAGTCAGGAACAAATAGCTTCTCTGGAAGCATGTTTGATTTGGATGCTGTCATATGTTTCTCGGCCCTTTCAGATTAATTGAAAAGAATAGGATTCGGGAGTTGAGAGTAGCGTGATACAACGATAATTGGAACACTGACCATTACCCTTTTAATTATAATGACAATTACTGCACGCTTCCATTCCATGATGAAGCGTTTTAAGATGCGCATTTTAGGAAATAGAGCATATTTCTTTCCTACTGTTCTCGCTCATCCATGCTTATTTAACTCCGGGGCAATCGATTCACACTTCTTCTTCACTTTGAGAGTACAGGAATGAATGCTGTTTGGAATTATTTTCTTCACACTTATTCTGATGCCATATCATTCATCGAAAAAGCAACCGTGAAGCAGCCCTTAAAACTTTCGTACTACCGTTTGCTTGAATATTTGCTACTGGAATGTGATCTTAACCTTATCGCGTACAACGAAGGTAGCCGTCGTTTTACCCTTGCTGGAAGGACGAAAATCTTGAAATAATCTAGAGTTTTAGGTTTGCAAACAGTTGGTCAAATTCGATACTTGGACTTCAACGAGCGATTCTACTTTCTAGATGGTATGTTTTGGTCAAGATCATGCTTTTATATGTTATGTATGCTCTGTTTAGTTAAGTCAATGGAGAAGAATCTTAGAAGTGCCCTGCGGAGTGGTCTGCCTTATCCAATTATCACCGTGATTGAGTATATGAGTATGGACAAAGGTGGTTTGTCATGGGGCCGTCGATATCGCTTAGGGGGCTATTATACAAAAATACTGCTTTGGTAAGTAGTTCCCTATACATTTGTCTTTGCGTAATTAAGCAATCATTAAGGTTCTGTAGGTTCGACACTTATATGTTATAAACTGCAATATACGATATTGTAAACTACAGTCTTTATGAATACAGTTTGATATGTTGCACTGCTTAAGCTTGTATTTGGTTTGTTTTAGCAGTTAACGTTACATCACTTCTCTTGAATACCAGTATAGAATAGACTTCGATGTGGCGACTGAGATTTTCAGACTTTCAGGATTTCAAGAAGTAGTGCTGTAACAGAGTTCGCTGGAATAATTGTCATCTGTAATCTGAACCCTCTTGTCAGCCTCTGCTTGTAACATAGCAACATCGGCAAAAGTGGCCAGAAAATCTCACTCGGTACTCTCTGCAGATATTAGACATTATTGCAAAGAAAATCGTTTGAAACTTTCACAAGTTAGTTACGATGTACTTTCGCTTCGCAAGGGCTGAGCAACAGTAATGTTAGTTTCAATTAATTCATTGAATCGAAAAACGTGATGGTAACTTTACTGTGAAAGCAGGGCTGACTGAAATAAATTAACATTTTTTGCGAGTGTATGTAAAGTTAAATATTAATGATATTAAATAGTGTAATAAAAATGGTAAAGTGTGATAAGATTGTCCCCTAAGCGACTAAAAGTAATGGGGCGGTGCAGTTGTGCCGCTTCAATCCAGTATCGAAAGAGAAAATGTTAAAATGGTAAAAGTTGTAAATAATGTTGGAAAGAAGGACGTATTGAACCTCTTTGTGCAAGTCTGTCTTCTAACGTGTTTTATGTGCCTGCGAGAATATTTTTGTGTCAACTGTGTGTTTGTTTAGGCTTTCATTTTCATTGTGGATAGCTCTTCTTTTCGTGCTCTGTCTTCTACCTCGATATTTTTCGCCTGCTTTGATAGCCGTTGGAAGCAGCTTATGCCTGACTGCTGCGGTTTATTTTCTTGCTACTCCGAGGAATTTCTCTATTCCTTTCTTGACAACCGCTGGAAAGACCGATAGGTTGGTCTTCCATTTTGGTTGGTGTGTCTGGATTGTTTTTGTTGCAGGTAAATCTCTGTTTACTTTTCTTATCAGCCGAAGGCGAGATCGACTTAGCTGTCAGTTGTTTTCGCCAGTTGTAGTTCTCAGCAACTACAATTTTCGTTACTCGTGTTTTCGAGCAGTTGTAGTTCGTATTAAGCTATTTATGCCTTTTCCGCTCTTCGACCCAGGTGAAAATCGCTAGAATGTTTGTAACCATTCATGGTTATATTTTGTGGGAGCAGAATTGCAGAACGTGATTGGTGTTCATATTTTCAGTTTCCACGCAAGCCAGTTAGTCAGTTTCAGTGACCGCTTATCCTTTCGGGTGGCGGAGGCAGATGCATCAGTCAGTGTCTCCATCGTTTCTAGTCCTATGCCAGCGTGTGTCGAGACACTTGTATCAAGTAATTCTTGGCTGCCTCAGGGTCTTCGGCCTATCGATTGAGCAAGTGATTAATGT
>UZAM01010193.1:1750-12199 GCA_900618415.1 Soboliphyme baturini | reverse complement strand
GTCAGTAGGAAGTTTACGCAAAAGTTTTGGGAAGGAGGTGGAGCAGAATAGCTGACTCCAAGATCCAAAAGAGTAGTATCGCTTTCACTCAGACCGAAATCTTCCTCCTACACCATAATGATGAGAAATTTTGAGTTCGCTCATCCGATTCAAATGCACTTAAGCCTGGAAAACCTGCATATTACCAGATCTCCCAAAAGAAGTTAAGGGCGTGTCTGCGAACCTATGGGATCGACGGCCAGTGGCCAGTGGCTATAAACCACCCAGTCACTATAATATGATAATAGGAGCTGGAGTCAGAGCAAATGGCATTAAATCGAGGCCTTTCAGCGTTGCCACTGCTCTCCGTCAAAGTTGAGTTCGGTTTGCTTTGTGTTTGTGTTGTACATGTATAGGACAGTCAGGCGCAGCCAAGGCGACGAGTGTATCAGCGTACTAGATGTGAAAACGAGAAGGTTGCAATTTGCAAATGACTCTGCTCTGTTGCAATCATTTGAAACTAATTTTCAAGGCGTATCGAAGAGGTTCGTAGCCGAAAACAACATAGCTGGCATGAGTGTGAACATGTATAACACCGAAGGTCTAACAATTTTTCGATCCCTATCCACTGAGCTCTGCAGGTTCACGAAGGAGTAGCGAAATAGAAAAATAAATAAATTCAGGTACCTCGAGATCCTGTTTAATAGTAATGGAGAATGGAAGGGGCAGGTCGACCGACAAATCGGGATTTCCAACGGATATAATGGCGAAATTTGTGAACTCGTTGTGATTAAAACAGAGTTAAATCATAAGGAAAAGCTCTGTTGATTTTGATTCCCAAGTCACCTGTGGTCATGGAATATGACTGAAAATACGTGGTACGGGTACATGAAAATGCTTCCTGAGACGAATATCTGGGCTAATTTGCCTGGACAGTTCCTAGAATTCACAGATAGGACAAAACAATGGTGCTCGGCCGCAGTTTCCGACACTGAGAAGTCACATCTGCGTTGGTTTCCGCAGGTTCTGAGACTGCTTTCAGAAAAACAAAACTGGCAGCACATGCTCGACCAACCAGCAGAAGATCGCAGAAAAAGACAAGAATGATCTAGGTCAAATATTTCGTGGGCTTTGCTTCCAAGACGGTCATCTACTGTCAAAATTTTAGTTCTAGTGCAGGATCATGAACGCCTGAGTCACCATGTAGTCTTGCTGCCTCAGAGACACAAAAGGATGGTCGGTCGTCAACATTACGGAACTGAAACGAAAGGCTGTTGGAAGACTAAAACGTAGTTCAAGATATCCTGTTAGATATCTTACTGACCAGAGTAAGTAAACATGGCGAAGCGGGTAACACGGGTAGCGGGCTCTAAATCTGACTGTTTCAATGTGCAACACCTTAACGCGCGGAAGTCAAAAGTTATTATGAACAGTAGAACTGGGACATGAAGAGCTTCAGTAGGTTGACTACATTTAAGTAGCTGAGCTGCATGATCTTTAACGAAGGCACCATCAAATCAGAGTTAAGTATGAAGATTGCCCTTTAACAGATTTTAATAACTTGTCCAATGTTTTGAGAAAGAACTAGATGCGTAAAAATTTGTCGGTACCTACTCTTGATAACATGAGCATTCGAATGAAACAAATAGCTGTAACAAAGCTGTACACAGCAAAACTGCGGTGTTCTCGAAAAAAAATTATTCTATTCTGTGTCAGTGTCCAGTTTAACGGCGTAAATGTGGAAAATAAGAAATAAGAAGTTGGCAATTTTAGCAAAACTGGAAGATAGAAACAAACTGTTGCAGCCTTTGAACCTCTCGTGTGGATGAAATACGTTTCGCATTTCCAGATAGAAGCAATGCAACATGGATGAACAAATTTATGATAAACCTGCTTTCAGAGAGAATTTGTTTCTTCTACAATGCCTTAAACAGCGTTTTATAATAAAATGATTGAAAGGTTGAGATTACACCGCATATCACAGTCTAAAGACATTCCGTTCATATATACGATTCAAGGTGATGACTTCACAACAAACACAGAACATACATTCATTGTCGTACTGCCTTCCATATATTACTTAAGACGTTCTGAACTCCGGGGCTCAGCCTCCAGACTTAATTTAACGTCACTATTTTATCTGAGTTGTCATTCATGTCCTCAGTTGATTGCCGAAATCCTAAAAAAAAACTATTTTTTCATGGCCAATAAATAATTCCGAATTTGTTGCTAGATACCTTTTATAAGATCAAATTTGGGCGCATACGCTGCTGTATACTAAGTATTCCACAACTTCTCCAGAAAAAATTTACAACGCCTTGGTACTTGCTGCCTGAAGACCATTTAAGCAGGACGAGGCTCAATCCCATCATAAGATCCGTACTGCTAGGTACATATTTTTAACCAGCCACAACTGGAATTCCACAATGGCGCAAAAGTTTTCTTATTAAATGCTAAATCCTTGGATCAATGAATTCTCCATGGTATACTTCTTTGCAACCAGCCAAAAATAAAGTAGCGACATCCTGATCTACGACTAATAACAAGAACACGATTCACTAGCATTGTCACGCCAGGACGGGATAGACATTCAATAATGCCGTATGACGAGTATGCAATGGGCCATTCATGCTATGTAATTCATCTCATGGGCAACAAAAAATCAGCATTACGCGTTCGAAAAATAAAATTCAAACAAATAAATCAGATGGATCGTACTGACTGATTCAATGTTAAAAAGTGTTGAGATCATCATTCTTTACCGTTTGCATCAACAGAACGATAGGTTTATGATTTACGCAGCATTCGCAAAATTTTTGCTACAAGGCACCGGCTAAAAAATAAATCCACCCTGAAAAAAGATCTGCCGCCACGTTGTTCCACCATATTCCATATCTGCTTCCTAGTCGACGTCTGTTCGCATGAGGGGTTCGCGGCATCGAGTAAAGGGTCTACGGCTAAAAGATCAACAGTTTCTAAATTTCCACATCTACTGAGGTCACCTGTGACCAGAAGAAAATAGAGTCATTCCTGCTACTTAAACCTCCTGTTGTGTCGAATCCAACACTGCTATATGCACTGCAACCGTTAAAACAACCGCATTTATGCCATACAACACTGACTCGATCGAAGCAAAGTATAAGCAGGTGTGAGTTCGGAAAAGAATACTCCTTTGTAAGCAAAAATATTGGACAAGCGACCAAATGCACCGGAGGAGAATGCAACGGTGCTATACAGAGATAGGTGAAAAACTGAGTATGGGAGTAAAACTGACTGTACTTGAGCATAATCAGATTATACTAAAAACAGCTTTCGCACCTGATTATCCAGCGGCCAAACGGAGCATACCAACGAGATGCAAGCAGCGCAAGCTAGATCTGTCTGAAATGATCGCAATTAGGACAGACAAATTAAAAGTGAAACATACCCTTCTTATGCATAACAATGTAATCATTATATGTTGCCAAAAAACAATGAAATATGGTTCATGTCAAAGATTATTATGCGGAAGGTCCAGAATACTACTAATGAAAAGCTACAAACTACAATGACGATTTTCTGCCTTATTAATGCGATACCTATGTGTTACAAAAAAACGTAACTTAGTCGGTAGGACGCCGGATTCGCAGTCGAAATGTTATCAGTTCGAATCTGGCCGAATCGCTCGCTTTTCGTTTATCCTGGATAAATTAGCACTACTTCACGTTGAGAAAGCAAGCATTAGCATCAATTCGACGCCATGGTGAAAAAAATGAAACAATAGAGTCTTTCGATAGTTCATAGAGTGAAGCTCATATGCTGATGAGAATTAAATACACTAACCAATTCAGAGAACATTTCGAACATCTGGCCAATGGCATCTCAGTGTTTTTGGTACAACTAAGCAATGCGTTTAAATACATCTACAGCATTGATGTACGTGTAACCAATATCAAAACGATCAGAAACTTTATACTGCCTTGTTCTGTGAACTTGAAGAAAGTAAGACGCGACAAAAGCAAAAATAATCCTGTAGCGCTGACTAAGCATTACACTGAAATTAACCGATCTCACACTTACCTTGTTGAACTTGAAAAAAGACTGCACTTGTTGAGACTCAGGTCCGTAATTGAAAAGAATTTGACGAAGAAAGTCGATGCATCGCATTTTCTCAAATTTTTGAATCCCCTAGAAAAATGGACGACTGTAAACATTTTAAAACAAACTGCTGCTCACAGTGTGTCGCTCGTAAAAACACGACTTTTGCTCTCGCCACTTAACCATAACTGCATTAACTTAACGCAGAAGGCATAAAAGATATTAAGAAATCTGACTGTGTATTTTACTGAAAGCGGCATGCTCAATGTTAAGATGATGCATTACGACGTTATGATTCCTTAATCTCTCAAACGACATTTGTGTCATCAATGAACCAGGGGGTGACTTCACTGACTCATCAGATATCACACAGTTACGACATTTTAGAGATTCTGGCACTATACGCAACTACTTTCTGCCACGTATCTTGTCAGAAATGGAGCGGGTCAATCCTTGTGCCAGGCTTGGCTTGAAATTTTTCAATAAGCACGTCCCAGTTCCGACCCTGATACCATCCATGAATGCTTCCACCTTTTATTTGGATGCGGCAATACGAACCATAATAATGATCCATCGCTGACTGTTTCGTTGTGGTGTAAAACGGACGAGTGAAAATTGTAGTTTGTTGTTTTATCAGAGGGACATTTTATAATAATCACTGTTCAACAAATTCCTTGACAGCCTTTTTTACATCCTTGTGTAATTTAATGATATGGCTTTGAGCTACATTTTAGCCGCGTATTCCGCATTAATAGAAGAGTACAGAAACAAGCGGGGATACATTTTTCCTTTTGTTAAGGGTGC
This sequence comes from Soboliphyme baturini, assembly GCA_900618415.1. Lineage (NCBI taxonomy): Eukaryota > Metazoa > Nematoda > Enoplea > Dioctophymatida > Soboliphymatidae > Soboliphyme > Soboliphyme baturini. Next base: position 7,339 of record UZAM01010193.1, on the reverse strand, counting down.
TGCGCCATACGTCAGAACTGGCTAAATTAGTCATATAGGCAACAAATTTATTTGATGTTCTGAAAACGGCTTTCCACACATTTTGTGGATGCTCCGGTCTCCTTGATTATTTTTTTACATCAGCTTTCTTCTTTCTACTTCACACCTTCGTTCGCTGGTGATCATCGATCCAAGACAGCAACGTTTGTTCACGTACTGCACATATTCTTCGTAATTGTTCATGCTGTTGACATCGTATGGGGTATACCGTGAAGGATGAAGTTTGAACTTCTATGGCATAAGTCTCACCCTGTACTTGGTGCTTGCCATTTTCACAGCTTTCAATGCATTCAGAAGTTCCTGCGGCTGGGTTGCAGAAGCAATAATGTTAGCATAATCTAGGCCTTGTAACCGACGTCCTATTGGATGAAAAATTAGATCACTACAAAAGATCATAACCTTCTCCATCACCATCACATCGATACAGCAAATGAAGATCTAATATATATTCGCTGACCGGTCCCCGTTGTACTCTGCTATCAATCACCAAGCTGTCTGAGAATAATTCATGCGTTCGTATCAATGCTGTTGTTTTAGTATATTTTTCAAGACGTTAAAACTTTCTCTATCGCTATTACCTCCCAACAGCAGACATATGGTACTATGGCTGCGGGAAAACCGAAAACCCGTGGTACCGATCGCTGTTTCCAGCAAAGACGAAATATTAGGATCTGTTGAGTTGCGCATTGGCCTTGTAGAAATTCGCCTAGTTCTTCAGTAAGAAATGGAAGATCTGAATTAAAGAGGTAGTCCATTGAAATATTAAAGATGTGAAAGTACAAAACACTATAAGCAATCTTTGAGATGGAAATTCTTTAAAGGAATTTACAAAAGCACAAATTAGGATAATCTGTTATGCGGCGAAAAGGAACCATGTTTGTTCTGAGGAAGCAGCACTAGATGCTGCATTCAGAACAGTTAAACAAAATTCTCTAAACTTTAGGAATAGCATCACGAGATGAAAAAACCTTAATCACTTATGATATTGCGACCGCATAAGTTGTAATATATTACAAGAAATGTTGCATCGCCATCTGTTTTTCTGTAAAGAGGACGGTACCGTGCAACCGGGATAAAATAGGAGGACAGTTCATAGTTCGACACCAAAGCAAAAATCACCCTGTACTAACAAGCTTTCGATAACTCCTACTATGGTTGGTTTATGCATGAAAGACAGAGGTAGAACAGCAGTAGTCTGTTAATGCCAGGTATTACAAAGCTGGCAAGTTATATATAGTTCGTTTCAAATAATGAAATAAAATTTAAGTAGAATTTCATGATATAAAAAACGTCTTCTAACTTCTTGGAATTCAAAAACTACTATGAAGGTTCTAACCGAATTGGCTAGCGGAGGTCAGTCAAGTAGGAAAACGCGCTTCTTGGTATGAAGATTTCGCTTGTTCTTCACAGTCTTAGTCTAATCGGAATGAGCAATATTCTAACAGAGATTCCTATCTCATAATCTGTAAATTCCACCTTTGTAAACTTCAGTCGCAAGATGGAATGAGCAACAGCAAACAGAAACATTACAAAGGGCTAGAGAAAGAGATATGCTGAAACAACTCTTTCTAGAAAACGCTCATGCAAAAAGAATTCTTAAACATCGTTTCCCAAAATTTAGTTAATCACAATAAGGCAGATTAAGAAATCGATTCCTTTTACCTTATCATCCTTCAATTTTGTTTTATATAGGAATGTTTAAAAAACATTTGGAGGTAACGTCCAACAACAGAGAAAACTATTAGCACTCTGTATAAGAAACCGATAAATTCGACCAGAATTAACAAGTTGGGGAATTCATACACACGTTACTCAGCCTGAGCCGGAAATGAATCGTATTCGGTACTCCTATGCCATTCATTAGAACACATTCACCAAATACAACTCGGCAATCAAAAGATATAAACACAACTCAAAACGCAGCTAATCTCAAAACTGCGGAAACAACACATTAAATTGTCCAATATTTCGCGCTGAAACATGTAGATGAGTTATGATAATTCCGCTGATAGTTGGCTACCAGTCTTCAAATTCACATACTAAGAGTAAGTTATACTGGTAAATAATTATTTAGCATGCTACTTGCTGATGCATTCATTTCCTTAGATTGTATGCTTTTGCTAAACTTGTTTGATCTGTCAAAAACAAACGTAGATTAGTTGAAACACTGTCGATTAGTATGTTAAAAACCATCAATGTTGACAGTAATGGGGAGATTAAATTTACATTACATCCACGGCTGAACAATTTCCGAAAATGTGCGAATTCCATCGAAGAGAACAATGGCGGGTATCAGAGATGCGTTTTTTAATTACTGCCTCACCTACGATTGAAGACGTGGGTCTGAAAACTAGTCAAAAATAAAATGTTCTGATTAAATGTCAGTTCTGTAGAACAAACGTGGAAATAGCCCACAAACAGACATTGGGTCACTGACCAGCGCACAACTGGGATCGCGTGATTGTGGCAATTGTAGCACTTTCGGATGTTTGATATGGTCGAATTCAAGGACTACAACTCAACTGGACACCTTATATCATACTCTACCGTCTGGAAAAAGAGAAATCAGCAAAAATTAACTTATTTTCCCCAAACCAATGAATTGGTACCTGAGCAGTGATGATCACATATTCGTTTCTGAACTCGAGCGCTTGCGTGTTCATCGAATTTCTCGGCGGCACTCGTGCCAGATCCCATGTTCTGCCGCACAAAGGAATTTCAATCTAAAAGCATCCGTTCAATAGTCTAAGTACTACTATTCAACAATCCAACGCACCACGTTTTCGATCATTTTTGACTGCGTACCAAAACAGTCACTGCTGTAGATCGTTAAAAGGTCGTTTGTTCCATCAGACATCTGGACAAGTACGGTGGTTCCTAAATGATCGCAGATACTGATGACTGAATACTCATGTCTCACGAAGGGCAAGATTCGCCTAACGTAGCAGCTTCGAAAACGCAACAACTAACACTGTTCACGGAGAAAAGATATGGAATGAAGATAAAATTATGTACGGTCATCACAATCAATCAAAGCTATAACACGCGCATTAGTGGCTGGACTGACATATATATGATCTGAAATAAAATATCTATTATTTACATCAGTTTAATTCGGCCATTAGGATTTCTATTTTTAGCAGGTAAAGCAGATAATGAATAACGATTTCGCTTGTCGATCAAATAAATGCGACGAATCCGTAAATACAATGAATCGCTAAAATAACTGAATAATGGCCTGTTTACACTGTCTGATATGCCACTAGGAGCAAGGGACCATTCTAACAGCTCGCCGTAAACTGATCGAATGTCATGTGCATGTACCACACAACTATATATGTATAGCAGATACAAGTATGGATGGGAAACATAACTCTAACAAAATTATGTGCAATTATGCCCATATATTAAGAACATAAGCAATTTTCGATGATGCTGATACTACAAAGCAAAACCATGCAGTTATATGCAAATGACCATATAATTTGTATTCTACATTATACATTGAATTGCTGACCTGTTGCAGTCAAAGAACTTAGATTGGAAGAAGTGTAAAACTAAGTCCAACTGAGAGAGTTCATCTAAGCAACGGAGAAAAACAATATAAAGTTAACAAAAAAATGAAGAACACACGGAGCAATTTTGGAAGACTGAAAATGTTCTTATCTGGGAAACTGCCCTTGAGATTTCCATTAGTGCGTGTGTGCAGTGCTATGGGTACACAATGCATGTCTAATCTGAAAGATATATGCTTCGAATAACAAGAAAAGATCGAATGATTAGGAACACAAACAAAAGTCTGTGATTCATTTCCCAAATGATAAAGTTAAATTGACAATGGGCAGAACGCGTTCCAAGAAGAACCGACTATCGATGGACGACAAAGGCACTAGAATGGGTTCCAAGAGAGAGTAAACCGCCCGACAGAACACACATTCAGACAGATGGCAGGATGAGCTGCAGAAATTCGCTGGATCAAATTGGATGAAAACAGAAGAAAACAACAGGCTATGGCAAAGTCATGAAGGCCTTCGTTCAGCAGTGGATAGCCAAAAAACTTATTATGGGAAATACGTACAGATACACTACATCAATCCATCCACGTTCAGCGCCGGCTATATCTTTACCGCTGGGAGAAACTATAGCGGGATGTGTTCTCCATCCTCCTGCTCCTACGTCAGACGAACAATCAACATGGCCAGAATTCGGAGGCGCGACAAGGACAAGTGATCAACACGATCCATTCACGTGGTTCTCGATCAAAAGGCCTCTACATCGCCCTTGCAAATGGAATTTGCTATGCACATTCGCGTTTTAATTCTGCAGCATCCCGATTACATATTAAAACAATAGAAGTCGCGATCGCCTACTTTGGAGGGTGAGTCGGGATACCTCTAACAGCAGTAATCTGAAATTTTCTCGACTTTCGTCGCACTAACAATACTTCAAAGGAACTTCATTACTACCGCTCATATTAGGGATTACACCTTTTCAGTAAAAATCCAGCACTCCTAACCATAGGTAACATCAAGTGCACAGACAGACATGAAAGAAGAAAGTAGCGCTACTGTTGGCCTCGTTCTTTATCATTAATAGAAAAATTTGACTCACGCGTCATTTTCCTTGCTTGTCCAAAATTCATATTTCTGTCCTGTAGACCGTCACTTGTGAATGCTAAACCGATTTCGCCTTCTCCATCAGAACTAACTACAGCATAATATTCTACAGCGCACATTGTGGGTATTTCGAACAACATATCAGTTCCTGTCTTGGCCATTAATGTGATAAAGTCAACTGTGATACAACATCAGGACTGTGCACAGATGCTATCAATGTTTTCGCATCGGTAACAAGAATAACACGAAACAGGAAGATATAACAAGATAACAAGGAAATGGGTAAGACTACAAACACAAGCCTGCGATGTCACTGCATGAGCAAAGACTATATACGTGAATAAATAGAAGGAAAAGAATACATTATAAATTCATACATTGGAAATCTTAGGTAAAACGCGTTTAAACGTTACCTTCGCTGAAGTGGCACATGTGAACATTGCTTGGCCTAGGAAGTCTGCTGTTTGCACTGAAACCCGGCGGCAGGCGTAAGTGCACAAGGCGAAGAGTGACTGGTCGAATAACTGAACCGGGTGGCGGGAAGTAGTCCTCGTAAACGCATGAAAAATACATTCTGATGCCTAGATTGAAATTAGCCAATTAACACTTTCGTCTATTCATACACAGGAAGAATTACATACCACTCTGAGTAACAGCCAGTAAATTCAGAATTAGCGAATCAGACTTTAATATAGGACAAATGGCGACGATTGGTGAAAAGCTGTTGCAATCAATATTACTATAAAACATTCCGCCACGATTATACAACGAACAACAGAAACAGTTACTAACGGTTCAAAACTTGCCGCGACAGCAACGATATCTTTCGAGGTCATTGCAGCCACTTGCTGCAGCTTCAGTCCGTCTGATCCGAGGTCATACACCTGAATCGATCCTGGTTCAGATCTGGTGTACAGAATATGACGACTTTCGT
>UZAM01010187.1:7591-19153 GCA_900618415.1 Soboliphyme baturini | reverse complement strand
TGGCTGAATTTTACGGAGACCTGCCACGGTCTCCAACCCTCCTCCTTTCTCATCCGGGCTTGGGACCGGCAACGGCGGAGTTTAATTCATATTATCATCAATAATTATTAAATGACTGATCTTATAAATACCCATGTTTGGTGCTACCGTGGGAGAAACTGCATGCAAATCGACCGTAAATTTGATGGCGAACCTTCAGTCCCTTAGTAGAGACGTTATTTTCAAAAGACAGATTTTACTTAATATTGTAAACATTTTTACTATAAACCACTGTTTTGCTGACATTCTTTGCGACATACCTTAGGGAAGAACGGTGCACTAAGATAGTATTCCTCTCAGCCCAAATCCGGGAGACACTTATATCTTGACCGTGAGTATTTTCTGAAATTTCTCACGGCTTCCTGGCTCACTGTACTACTGCCCTTAGAATGTTAAATGAAAATCTTGCTAACGACGTTCGGACGGATGGAGTACTATATACTCGTTAGAATCATCAAACGATGTAAACTCCAGCATCAATCATCAAAGGATTGGTAATATACACTTATAATCAGCAAGTTCTGGAAAACAACCCGTCACTGGAGAATCAACCACTTCTGACAACGACCGATATTGCTAAAACAAAGAAAGAAAGAACAAAACCAGACAGCGTTTAGAAATATTTTCCTGTAATTACCATATTACGATTTAATCACTGCTCATATAAAGAATATCTTATTGGAATATTTCATTTTGTCTGCCAGTCTGAAAAACTCGACAGTTTTCAAAACTTGCAACTTTAGCCGAACGTGAGAAGACATGTCACTTTTCCGCCTTATTAAGGAAGCATGACTTCCTGTCATCAAATAACCCTTCGCTAAGCCATGTGAGGGAATTTTGTAAGATCCAAAGATCTGCATTAGATCACACGTCAAATAAAAAAAATTAAATCTCAAACCGTTAAAACAAACTGATAACAAGATTCCTATAGAGGAAAACTCACTAATACATCTTCAGCAGAGGAACATATAAGGTAACAAAAAAGCGAACAGCCAGCCGCAGCCAAACAACTAAATGAAACCCAATGTTCAACTGACTCACATTTAAAGTTCGAAAATATGACCGCAAAGTAAGAAAATCACCGCACCTTTTACGGCTCATCATCGAAAAATGGTGAAAAACTGGTTTACCGTTTCCTAAGAGTCTTGGGTACCCTGCTCTGGATTGAAACGCGGTCGTATTTTCCGATTTCGTTTTAAACAGTAGAAATAATATACGACACCAGATTTAGGTAATAAACATGTATATGAACCATAACTGAAAACTGGTTCAAAATTCTGATAAACTTTCTCCTGAACAAAACACTTTACGCCATCAAATAATAGATGCACCTTTAAAAAAAGAGTTTAGAAATACCGTATTGCTTGAATCATAACTTTATTTGTACGGAAAAAATTGCATGATGTGCAATCTCTGAGAGAAAAATGACCAAGACACCATACTATAATTGGTAGCCCAATGAAACCAAAAAACGTCTTTTCTTTAACACAAAACAAAGAGCAGTTTACTCTATGCTACACCACCACTACCAACATTTCGATTCGTAAATACTTTCGGTAACTAGAAAAGGAACCATCAACTTTTTCATAATAAAATCTGTGAGATTTAGCTAGTCCTCTCATTGTTTGATAATGACTGTCAATTGTTGAACAGCTACAACGCCGCGCGATATGCTGATCAGTGGCCTACGGCACAGGCGCATAATGACAGTATCACAAACACTGACATATTGCATAGTTTTGATTCTGCTATTCAAGTAGGTCAGAGATTCAGTGACTTTTCTAGCGAGAGGAGAACTGATAAACAGTTCATTGTTCCAACACTCAGAAATTGTTTATTAATTAAGGAAGCCGTGGTGGAAACAACAGCACTAAAACGATCATTTAAAAAAGCGTTTTAGTCATATGAAGTTGAATATGGTTTTCTTACTTTCAGTTGTTGCTTAGGAACACTGGAAGAGATGAAAGTTTGTTTTTTTCGAGACACGTGAAAAGAACTTCTGAAACAGAAATTTAGTATTCCAGTATTCTATGTAAAGTGAAGCATAATTCTAAAACTTCGCCTGGGTACCCATAGTGATGAATATGGTTTAATTTGGCAAACAAAGAAAAACCAAAAGCAAAACAGTTTATCAGCACTAGGATCAAGTGCAACACAATAAATCATGTGTACTTTCCAAATTGAGGTCCGCACTTAGTGCGCATACACGATTTAACAGGTGTGAGTTTTTAAAAGAATTAGTTAAAACACGTACCTTCGTGAAACGAGACCTTATAGGCAACACATGGCAAACATTTCAAGTTCAGGCACGTAACGTACGCCTACGTGGTTTCGGCAGTTTGACCATGACCTAAAAATAAAAAACATTTGTTCAAAGTAAAACTTAAAAACTAAAATAAAGCTCGGGCGGCTGAACCAACCTGAACGATATCAGCCATTTAAGAAGACACCCCGTTTTATGTACCAGTGTTCGTAGCTTTTTCTGTCTCTTAGCAACATCGGAAAGATCAGGGACGCAAAGCGGTAAAACAGCTGGTTCTCACAAAATCTAAAACCAACGATATATTTATTTGTTGCACATCAAAGGTATGTTTTGCTTTTAACTTTAATCCGAACCGCACATCAATGAAGCGGAAAGATGAGTGATTTCCGAGATGTCTGATTTCGCAATATGGAACAGGCAATAAAAGCTATGATTGATCAAGTGAACAACAGAGACATTTTCAAGAGTTCTAAAAGCCAGTAAATCATTATGACCATGGAAAATATCATACTGTGTTCAGACAACTGATGACATGAATTTAAACACCAACCAGTACAGAGTAGCGCTAATAAAGTGAAAATCTATTTTTCGCATTCAGAACGTAACGGAACTTCTCTAGCTGATACCCTAGATGGAGAAAGATAAGCTTGTCGAAGAGTAATTTTATTACTCTTTTCAACGGGTCATGGTCAACAACAGGTGCAAGTATCAACCAGAAGATTTAATACCCTTCGCTTTGCATGGGTGAACGACGGATAATATGGCAGGAGTTCATTAGAATACTAGGATGCTCGACGAAAATACCATCAGTTTTTCTATATTCAAGGAAGACTTTTAACTGCTTCATGTAGCGAGTTTAAGATCCAACAAATAAAACTGACGCGATAAAAATAAGACATTGGAACATAAATAAACATTAGCATAATAATAAAAGAAACATTGTTGGAACTGATACCAGTATTATGTCCCAGATTCCACTACTATTAGCACGTAAGACAAATGACATCTTCTACAAGTAAGCAAATACCGCACGTTTCATTGGCACGGGTTTCAGCAATCATGGGGTCAAAGTAGTGCATCGAGCACAGGAAGACGGCAACGCAGTCTGTGCATGACGCAATCACATTTACTAACAATGCACGTTTCAATTAGGACTCATTTCATGTATTGGAAAGATGGAGAAACAACATGTCATAGCAAGATTTGGCAGTTTAACGATCAGGGTTATAGTCCAGTGCGAGGAAGAATTTCATCACCACCAGTTTCTTTTTCGAAAGGTTGCGGGATAAAGATTTATTTATGACTTTAAGGCATTAATATAAAACTTGTTCTCTGCGATTCTTATTCATTTTGATCCAATGAAATGCTTCACCTTGTTTGACCATCGTACAGAAGTTCCTTCTGCGTCTGCACTCTTGGAACTGAAGTTAATGTCTATCTGGTCTATAAAGTAGTAATAGTAGGATCCTCTTGCAATGTGTCCTGCTGCGACTTCTTCGCTCAGGCAGTGACACTGGAGACTACCCTGTGCTCTTATCCATTTATTCTTTATTTCCATGCTGCGCTGCGTAGTCCGAAGTTTATCAGTACCTTTTAGGCCTAGGGTGTACGGTTCGTACCAATAGGTTAGAACTGGAGGCACAGACTGGTCGAAAACTTTGCCTTTGAAGCACAAGGACTGTTTCCTGGATACGAATATTTTTCATCCACCAAAATGTTCGTTTTACAATTCATTTGCAAAATTTTCTCATTTAGTGTCATGCTTCAGTAAGGAATTCACACCAACCAGCATCCACTCAACCAGCTGAAAAACGGAGACCAAGTCAGTGACCTGCAGAGATATGAACAACACTGCGCTCTGATGGGCGATTGCAATGTTTTCTGAAATACCACCTTTAACGGTTAGGCATGACGAATTTAGGGTATTCAATTGATTAATCTCTGTTAACCTCAAATAACGATGACAAAACAATAACAACGGTAGTCAGGTCTGATGCCTACACTTTAGGGTTACAACTCGCCTCGATAGCCAACTGAGTTAGCTCGGGATGGCACACAAATTAACAGATGAACTAGAATAAAGCGTCCTAGAAGCATTTTAACTATCACGCAAATGCACAAAATAAAACGAGACAATTTCATGATCGGTAAATTTTGGGGTGCTGCATTTCGCACACGATAGTCCGCTATAAGATGGGTCAACTGCGGAGAACAAGGTCTTCTGATTGGGTCAGGCCAAAAAGTGCGAAGGAGAAGGCAGTACTGCCTAATGCGTGCTGACCTATTTGATCTGTTAACTCAAACTCAAACACTGATGTCAGATTTAAAGAAACATTATATCGATCACATTCGAAATCGTTATCGTCGTCACCAGGTTTATTAGATATTACTGCTGCATGCAGCAGCTACTGAAAAAATCCCTGGGACAACAGACGTTGTTTAACACAACTCCAATTCGGCATTGTCCAGGTATGTCAGCAATACTATGGGTTCAAATTTCTAGGGAGATCAACCTTTTCTGACCAGATCTTTCTTGACGGCGTGAATATTTGTATCACCTATGGCTGTCACTACCTGCTTTGATCACCCTTAGGGATTCACAACAGGCTATATATGTCTAGTTTAATCAGACGGCTCACTTCTTCACTAAAAATCAACCAACAATTTCAAGGAGACCAAATAATCAGGAAATTAATACAAATGCGGCATTTACCTGTGTTAGCCCATTCAAAATTGAAGAGACAACAAGAACAACAAGATAGCAGAATGCCAGGGGCGCTTAGCATTTAACTGAAGGTCATCAACGCTTTCCGCCATTCTGCACCTGTCAAATGGAAATAGGAAAACATGAGCACAGCAGCTAAGATCATAAGAGATCAAAGCTGAAACAATGCCCACATCCGACATTCATGACGATCGTCGTTTCATAATCAGTTCCATCATCATCCAATCGCTTTTGAAATGCCTACGTTCACGACGAACGGGAAATAACAAATACACATACACAGAAGACTCCAACTCGCTCAATGGACGACCAGAAAACAAAAGCCACAGAAAAAGTGTATCACATATTAGGAAAGCTGTTCATGAAAAGTTCAAGAAATAACCGCTAAACGTTAAAAACAGACCAAGTTACACAGCACCGTAAAGATGCCACACCCAAATGTAGAATATTACGCAAATTATCGCAACAGTGTACATAAACATCAACTATGCCAGTTTCATTCCTCCGTAAAGTGGAAGTGTACATCATTCTTGATATAGCATAGGAAACACATCAATTGTAAAGCTAAAAACAACGCAAAAGATATGCTCCTTATTAGAAATATGTTTTATAAATTATCGCTAAATTTCAACAATGCTGCAGGTCTTCTTACTGTACTGCGTAGTTACAAGTGTAAACATTCCGGAGAAATAACAACACGTAATTGTATAAAGCTCTCGATGCAACTCTTAGGAGTTCCGTTCATTCCCTGCTACATCAGGTATTATGTTTTACAGAAATACTCCTCTTATCTGATAGAAAAATCTTTTGCTTAATGCAAATAAACTTTTTTTCTTGCGCAGTTCGATTCATCATTTATTAACCGAACAGTCATGTTAATGCAACGATGGAGCAGGAGTGAATTCAATTAATAATCAATTAATTCAGTTAGATAATCTCAATTAATTAATAACGCCCCAAAATATTTAGCTAACATTGCTGCTCATGTTTGCGAATGCAGTATTTGCGTCTACGGCAGTATATCCCAGCATGATCATAGTTTTATTTATTTTTGAATCAAAGCGGTAGCATTATAACTCATGGAAGATCGGACAGAAAGGAGGCACTTTGTTTTGCTAGTTACTGGTGATACCGCACTGTCCACAAAGAGCTTCAATGAAGTTTGACTCGCTGTCAGAGTTTAAACCAAAGTGATAAATGCAAAGTCGTGAACCTAAACTTTCGGTTCTGGGCAGACATACAAGCGTTTGAAGGCAACCACAAAACTGTGTTCAAAAGAAGCGCCTTTAGACGAAATGCGCGAATACACTTGCAATCAGCAACTATATTGCTCCGCCTATATAGTTTATCTCCTGATTCGAATCGAAGTAGGTTTGGCAGATATGGTTTCAGACCGTTTAGGACGCATTCCAACAGTACTATTTAGGACCACCGTTACCGCAGTGATATCTTTTGGCATCTTCTGATAAGTGCACAATGCAGGCAATGGCGAGCTCTGTTTTCGAATGAGAAGAATCATATCAAAACTCTTTATCTATGTAAACATATTGCAACTGCATGCAGGTTGTTAGAAACCAGAATGCTGAATCGCTGCACAAAGCTTTACTTGCAGGCACAGCCTAGAAACAAAAGGAATCACTGCCTACATGAGATATCATACTCTCTATAACAATATAATAATCTCCTCAGTCGAACTCTGACGTGACACTCTATAGGCTTTCGGATTCTTTGCTCACTCTCGGGGACCAAAACATGTTGGGCCGCGGGCTGTAGTTTTTGTGCAAGGTGGCCTTTGTTTTGTTATGTGAGAAGGGCGAATGTTCTTCCTTTTGTTTGGCGAACGTTTTCGGTTCTTTGTTATAGGCGAGAATTTGTCCTTTGGTTCGCTTTACGTCTAAGGTGATGTGCATGGAGGGGTAGTCCAATTGCTTCGGCTTCGTTACAGCCGGTCATTGCTGACCGTTGCAAAATCAGTGCACACTTCACTGAAAATGCTAAACTCAAGCCCTCTGAAAGGAAAGCTAGCGCTTGATGGCTTCAATGGTATCAAACTGTTAAAAAACAAATAATGTTTCGTAGAAGTGTAAGCGAAACAACCGGGCAGTCGGTGTCAGTAAATGACTGCCGGTCACAACATTCATCGTCGCATGTGCAGATGCGTTAGTATCACAGTGCCAGTAATGACAATTGAACATCGTGTTGGTCGCTAAATGCGCTCCTTGAAAGACGCTTCGGTCACGAATTGATCCCGTTGGCGGAACTGGTCGAATGCGCTGTAACATCCACCAGAGGTATGGACGTCCCGATTAAAGATTCAGCAAATAGGTTTAGATGTTGCGCACTCTGCCAAAATGGCATATCAGTAAATATACATGTGTAATCATGGAGTAGAACATGAGCGGTACTCTGAACGGCGATTAAATTAAATGTGTTAAAAGCGATTTTACAAGCGAATTTAGTACAAAATCCATATTAGGACTGAAGCAGCGAATGATTATAATGTATAGACATAACTGCTGCATAAATAACAATTGCTGACTAACTGAACGAATGTACAGAACTTCAACATATTAAAGTTAACATGTCAAACTTACTAAAACTGTGTTAATTCACTACATCTTGTGAGAAGGTCTCTTCCATTCCTTCAATCCAAAACTCCATCAGCTCAATTTGCTCAATCACTCTAAGCCTTGCATTGTACGTTGCTGATGGCCACTTGCACACAGCACGACTATCACTCGGTAGGAAAGGCAAGGTACATTACGCCACATAGCAGAGATGAAGCACAAAAACAACATTGGTCAACCGACTGAAACAAATATATTGCGAATGAATGAAATATTAACATATACATGTCACAAAACTGCCAAATATTACGAAGAGAACTTACCCCAGCTAGGGTAATCCGCCTATTTGGCGAGACGGACTACCTCTCTTCACCCACTTCAGTATGAAGATTTTTCGATAGTGGACAGCATCATGTATGCAGAGATTCTTAAGCGTGAGTAGCTGAAATGTGATCACAGATGGCTTAGCACAAATAACGGCTGAATGTGGCTTGACGATTTTGATGGAAGGCGCTGGACTTGGGGTATTTTTAAACAGATCGATTAGATTGACACCACGTTGTACCTGCAGGTGTATATTACAGTACTGTATCTAAAAGCGAGGTAAATTTTAGTGCCCACTGGCCGGAACTCAGTATTCCCTTGGCTACCGCAAATAAAATGTAGCCCTTAGGTGAAGCCGTAAGAAAGCCATATATTGTTTGCAGGCTGTTTTAAAGTGCGGTCTTCAGTATGTTTTGGACGAGTCCTGTTTTAATATTATTTTATAGTGCAATTCTTAGAGAAATTGTCAAACCAAGGGTTTTAACGCCACACGACCCACATTGTTTTTATGTCTTTTAATAACAGTGATAACGAATATTTTTTAGTATTCGGCATTTACTGTTCTGAATTTTGCAGTGCTAAATAAATGTCGGAATTGTTTTCAGGAGAATGTTATAAATTGTAATATGACGCCAATAATTTTGGGTTTTCATTCTTAAAGAATTACTACCAAATTCAGTCTTGCTCCACCGCACTGATCATTGTATCAGAGCCATCATTCGTCTTGTGCATATTACCTTCTGAGACATTTGCAGCATCCGTCATATTCCAAATCAGATACCTCCGGCCAAAAGAGAAATGCAGAACTCGTTATGGATCACCTGTACCCAAATAATATAATTTTAAAATTTATGAGGAAGGTATTAAGACATTATTAACGGTAATACGGGTAATTCAGTGTAAAATGTTTAGGCTCGGTAAGAATATTTCGACTGAAGCAAAAGTTGACGGGAAATTTTCCTTTCTGAGCCGCGAAAAATACTGAGATTATTATTTATGAAAATCCCACTCATCTAGAAACGTATTTCAACTGCGATACTTATACGACGATATGTGTAGAAGCTGGACCGAGAAATATTCTGTGCTTAAGATCTGTTGATGTTATGCTCGGATCGCATCAATCGAGGACAAACTCAAATACCAGGTCAATGATATGAAGTCTAGCAGTTTTCTACGATACGCCTTCATTCCAAAACAATTTAGCTGAAACTGAACACATCAAAAATAGATTTTGAAAATGGTCCGATACTGGTGAGTCCCTTTCGAACGAGCTTGGGGGAACGGATCAAAGACTTATCGACCGGTACGGAATTAAGGTCGTGTGTAAATATCGCAAAACGTCGGTAGTGGCGAACTGTGCAACAAGAGGATTATACCACAGAAGGATAGTCCTGGGACTATGTGCAGAACTAATTGAACGAGACTAAAAGGAACTGAGAATCTCTGTACAAGAATATGTTATATTTTTGCCATAACGGGGCAAATGAAATATTCACCGTCGCCGAATAAAGAGTATGGGAAAATCGCGTCGCCCACTGGGGCACTAGAAAACTGATTCCATAGGACGCCAGTTGAGAAAGTTCTAGAAGCCAAAATAGCGGAATGAACTCTGGAGCAGATGAACGGACGAACGAGACATGCGCCATACATGTTGCTTGTTTGCCACGGCTGCTACCCCGGTTGGGTTGTGATAATTTATTGTATCATGTTGCAATAAAGTCGTTTTTCAGTCGATCAGTCAGTGACCGCTAATCCTTGCGGATCGCCGAAGCAGACACATCAGACACTGTTTCTAACGTTTCCGATCCTGTGCCAGAGTCTGAGCTTCTCTAAAAAATAACTTGAGTACAGAGCAGAGTCCTTGGATACAATTACCCCAGTTTATTCTTGAACCGTCCCCTTGGTTTTTGGTCGGTCGGTTGGGCAAATAGTGGTTGTAGGCATTTGTAAGACGTGCCCGAATCATTACAGCTGTGATTTCTCAATCTAGAGAATCAACGGCTATACACCAAAACTCTCGGATATGAATACTCAGAACCATATCGAGAAGCGGGAGCCCAGCGATTCATCTCAGAAAGCCCATTTCAGCCGCTTGTGCGCAAGATCGAAACTTTTCAGTCATGGTCCACGACCGTTGGTGAGCGCCGGAATGAGGATCCACTTGAACATATACAGCTTACTGTTACCGCGTTGCACTCGCTGGTAAATCCTGAAGCAGCTGAATTTCTCCACCTGTTCCACTGATTCTCCTTTTATCCGAAGAGTGCAATGGACAGAAGGACGAGGAAGTACCAGGCTTTACGTTTTTGAACGTTCACACGTTTGCTGGCGACGTCATGCTCATCTGCGAACCTTTCTAGAGAGCGTTTGAGTTCAGTTTTAGAAGATACCAGCGAAACAGCGTTGTCTACAAACACCAAACTTCTTGTTTTCACCTCCTACATTGAAACACTCCTCCCCTGACTGCTTATGACTATTCTATCCGTATACGATACAAACAAGAAGGAGACTAAAGGAAGCCTTTGCGGGACCAGTGCCAACCCCGAAAGGTTTCGACGTAACGCCATTTACTCTGACGCAGCACCTGATATCAGCAAACAGTGACCAGATGGCTCGTAGCAACATATCAGCAATGTTCTTAGGCTGCAAACAAACCCACAGCATGTTGAGCTAAACCCGTTAATAGGCTTTCCTGTAAAACTGTTTCTTATGACTTATCTGTTAATAAATTTCGTTCATAAATCCTGCTTTTGCATCATAACTCACTAATAGTTTTTGCTTCTCTGGCTGACTCACGACTCTGATGCCAGGGACTCGTCTCATCCAAAGCCAGAGAACCACTAGCTTGACTTACCTCATCATGTGGTCAACTATCATAAGGTGCAGCGTCGTTATAGATCTTGCTCCAGAATACACGGTGTTTGTGCTCTCGTGAATCTATCAGAATATACATATCTGAATTCGTCAGTTTATTCGTAAACGTCAGTTTAGTAATTTAGAACCTGTAGTTTGATCTCCTGAAAGTTGCTTCCGAGAGACAGACCTTTCACATATTTCCGTCAAGATATATGATTGTTGTATTTATGCAGCTTTTATTGATTCTGTTTTATGTATTTTACAGCCCAGAGTGATAATTCCTCTTTGCCGATATAAACTGATTTATGGTTCAGTCCAAGCCCTTGGTTTTACTAGATTATTAGTATGCCTACCTCTCTGCCTTGGTCATTGTATTGTCTACGGTTTAGGCCGTAGTGTTGTAGAAACCATGCATTGCCAGTCTGACCCGAACAGCAAATTGGTTTCAGTCAATATCGCTTTGGACGAGTTAAAACTTAACCTAACACATACAACGTACTATGCCAACAGTAATTCATCAGTTATGCTATTTAAATTAAAACTAAAAAATATTTTTGTTTATTAGGTTTACGACCATGTCGCTAACAGAGAATCAGTTTCGTGATGCCTTTCACTGGTTACTTCAAAATGGCAGTGGTGAAGAGGCAGATGAACTGGTTCTCTACCAGCTGGAATGGTCCCTCGTCAACCGCATTGGCCCAAGGTTTATTGAAGACACGCATCGACGACCGTCAGACGTTGTGCTGTCGTTTCTCGAAGGTTTGGAGAACTTCCGAAACGAAGTCGAT
>UZAM01010180.1:6350-17512 GCA_900618415.1 Soboliphyme baturini | reverse complement strand
GTTCGGATCGATCCGGAAATTAAGGCTTTGAGGGTGAGCGACTGATGCTGTTTTTTTGCGATAAAACAGACGCTTTTATTACAGGATACACCGGTGTTTTACCCGATCTTAAGACATGCGCTTGGCATTGCCGGTCTTAAAGACCCGCTGGACGTGTTCTTCAAATTCAACCCACATCCGGTGTTGATGACATGCGGAAAGTTCCAGGGATTTCTACTAGCGAACGCCGATCGAATCGGCAAGGAACAGAATGTTCTGGGAGCGAAAATTCGCGAGGTACGGTCTGACAATAGCGGGACCACGTGACACGATATCTTCTGTGGTGTTGGCAGTCGTGAAGTATATGCAATATTATGGCCTTCTTCGAATGGCTAGAATCGTTGGTTGCTTTTTGTAGTCTCAGAGTTAACATTCAATGGTGTGCAACATCTCTCAATCTACCCCCTGACATGGCGAGGCAGATAGCTGAGGTGATATACCTCAAAGTATATTTTCGTCAACCGATGCCATATTTGTCTGTCTTTGAGGCGAACCGAATACACAAGCTGATTGCATATGATTCAGTGGGAAGACTGCGGACAAGACCATATTGGATCACAATTTCTGTAAGAACAATCGAAAAATATCTTGTGGCAGTATATAGTATGAGAGAAAATAAGTTATAAGTTACAATGTAAGCACATTAATATAGCAGGGCGAAACTCAGAGTTTGTATGATCAGATTTGAAGAAGTCGCAGTTGGTAGATTAGTAGTCAACGTGAAATGAGTAATAAGAGTAAGAGTTACCGTAGTATTGTTAGATTATGAAAACTTAGAGCTCTCTTATGTGAACAGGTGGCATTGTATCGTCCTGAGCACAGCTGAATCAAACCCACAGGACTACCCGCTCTCACTTAGGAAAATATGTTCTTGCAGAACAACTCTAATCTGCCACGTAACGAATCCATCAACAGCTCCTCAGCGTGAGGCGACATAATTTCGTTTACCCGCAGCGATGTCGAATTCTCTAGACTGCCCTCCGTCATTGACGAAGTCAGTGTATTGACCCACTTTTATCTTCTATGTGATGATTCTACCGGCACAGACATGTTCACAGTAGCTTTGGAGTGACTTCAGTGTCTGCAGTAGATTTCTCAGTTAGGTTCCTGGCAGCAAAAAGAGGGTGAATACTAACACATGGACGAGGCAATTTGCTCGTCCATTTTTAATGATTATAAGGACAATTCAGTATCGAAATCAGCCCAAGCCACAGTTTTCCTGTGCAGCGTATCTGATGCTGACCATGTGTGACTGAATGTGGTGATAAGAGTGTTGTTGTTCGCAGTGTTTCGCCTTAACTGTATTCTAAAATATTAGATAATAATCATAGTTAACAGAAGTACATATGTAGCCGGACATCAAGTCTATATCATTGCATTGAATTTTACTTCTAAAATGAAAGTACTTTGTTTGATAACTGAAAAGTTTAAATCTCATATGCTTGGTTTGGAATGGAATTGAGTTGAGTAAGTAGTATTGTGTACGTTGAGACTTTTGCCTGTTTAAAACAGATTTGTACAAAATATATTTCAGTATTAGACTTAGACACTATGATGCTTCGATTACGCCGCCGCAGATGTAGTTTAAAACTAGTCAAAATAATAACAGTGCTTCGCCAAGCAACTTAGGAGTTTTTCAGGGATCGGCCTTATCTCCGCTTATGTTCACAGTGAGTCAACTTTCAAGTAAATGAATATAATATGACAATGTGTTCTTAATACTCTGTGCAATTACCTGGGTAGATGATCTCACAAGGTATTCTTGTGCAGCCACTTCTGCTCAGGACTAGTAAGGAGAAAATTACTGACTCATTAATCATACTAAAACCAAAGAAATTTTTTCCAGTTCAACAAACATTACTGTAATAGATTAATCCACTGTCCCCTTGCCTAGCCAAGGGACAGACGAGGTTCTTAGCGTGAATTCTCTGGGTAGCCCTCTAGATGAAATCTATATTCAGTGCACACGCAGAGAGATTAGTGATCAAAGTACGACGGTGTAGCCGTTTCTGAAGCGTCGTACTCTATTGCAAATGCCTAAAAAAATCACGGACCTGTTTCTTATGACCTGTATACCTCCTCTAATTACATATATTCGCCCGTACACTTCTTCTCCCTTCGTATTTGGGTCGGTCGGCTTTGAAAATTATCGACAGAGCAAGTCACCGTCTTTCGTGAACGTCTTAGATGTCTTGATGGATCAGATTGCAAGATTTGTTGTAGAGCTAGGCATATCCATTATCCATCCTAACCCATTCTTCTTATTCCATGCGTCAGGTTTTTTCCAGAATGCACGTCGAGGTCTCATTCACGATGTCCAAATGTGTGCATCTATGCGAGAACTGAAGCATACAGAAGACTCGTAAATAGCCCGAACTGCAGGACGAAGACGGCAAAAGTAAATCTACTCGATCTTTTAATTTTAAACCATACGCACCCACCAACTTTCTGTCCAATTATCTGTTTCAGTTTCATCATTTATTATTGTTTATCTCATCATAATGCATAATGTGTTATAGTTTACGTGTACATTGTATGCATATTGTTATATAAATGTGTCAATAGGTCAAAGGTTGTTGAAAAGTTGGTCTATGTCAGGTTTAGTTGCTATTTTAACGAATCTCTACTGAGGTTCTTGCCCGTAGTCGCTTTATATTATTAAACAGTTAGAAAGATATAAATGATTAAATCAGTTCATGATGATCGATTTCGATTCGTGTTCGTCAAAGTCATGGGCCCATTAAACAAACTCTGAAGTACCTGATGCTCTGGTCTGACCATATTGTTTTGTTTCAATTGTATATAGGTAATCGAGTTGCTTTCATTTTCGCAGTGCTTGAATTTGAACGGTACTTTTGGTACACATAGTCGAATTACCCTCTGCTGTCCCTTCCAATCCCACGATGGACCGTTTAGTAAATTTCTGCTTCGTTGTAGTAGGGCAATCGATGCAGCGAATGCATTGCTCAATTGACAGATTTTCTTTTAGGTAGATGCCATGTTGTCGGCGGTGAATGCGAAAGCGGCTTTTCGGCAGAAGCAGTTCATGAAGCTGTGTTGCGAACTGGCGACGTTGACTGAGCTGTCTGCAGATATCGCCAAGATCTCTGTTCAGATGCGAGATGTGATCTCCACAGCCGCCAAAATCAACGACATGCTTCCGGCAAATGACCGCCTTCCTTACTTGACGTTCCCGCTCCACGTTCAACGGATATTCGTGCCCCCCGGAACAGAAGAACAGAAGGTCGTTGACGTTGCTCTGTAGCAGCACATGTCCATATTTGTACATGTGAACGTTTCTCAGCTGCCATCTCTTGCAATATGCATGTGTTTCAATTCTGTTCCTGCACCAATTTATATATGATGTTGCCGTCTGTTCAAAGCATAGTTGTATTTTATTTTTTGTTTGTGTGAACAGTAAATTTGTTGGTGTGAATTTTGTTTCAAGTGTTTAAAGTATGGCTATCTTACTTAACGTCATCATTCCGTGCCTTCGATTTACAGTTTAACCCTAACTTCAGTTAAACGGTTCTAGCATGTGAGCGAGACAAGCTGAAATGAGTCGGGACAACTACACGATTCTTGGAGTGAAACCGGATTTGAATCAGGTATATAATATCTGTTGTTTTTGTACTATCGTACAATATGAAAGAATAATTGCGGGTTTTGAAACAAGTAGAAGTGAGGTTTTGCCGTTCATGTTTGAAATTTTATGGTTGAAACGAAATCGCAAAAATGTTTCAACAAACAAGATGATGCAAGATAATGTTTAAAATTCCAGTAAAACTAGATACGAAACAACACCGTAACTGAATTACCATGGTTCAAGGTAGTTCAGTATGTGATGAGTGCAAAATTATTACCACCAAAATGGTTCCTGTTAATTTCTATTGTTTAACTTCGGAAAGATGGGACAGGAACAAAGGTAGAACGACCTATGTTTGAGTAAGGAAGGAGACAGTGGTAGGAGTTAGAGTTCGAATGCCAAAGTGATATTTCTCGACTACTGATCTCCTTAATAAATGACTTCACCCAGCATTGTTTCAGTGCAACCAGCTGGGACTTATTGAATTTCATGAAGGGTTTCGACATCCCCGTAACGTGATGCGTAGAATTGTGGTTCCCAGCAACTGGGAGGAGTTTGCTGTCAAAGGATGACTTAGGCGAAGTTATCCAGTAGTACTAACAGTACATCTCGAGTACGCTAGCGACACTGTACTGCTGAGCGACTCAGCCAGTGGCTTACACTAACCTGATCAGTTTGCCGGATGACCTCGACTGTATGCCTAAAAGTTAACCCCACAAAACTGAGGATCGTGCGAGCATCCAGCTAAGGTAGCGATTCACTGTTTCAGTGAAGAACAACCAGATCGAGGAGGTCAAATACCTCAAGTAACTCGATTTTATACGTGCAGAGGTGGACACTTCAGCATGAAAGTAAAGCGATACTTAGAGCTGGCATCTGTGAAATTCGAGTTACTTTTTAAAGTATTTCTATGTAGATAGCAGCAGAGATCATTCTGAAAGCCGTCGTATTGTCAATCTTGATGTAGAGCCTCTAAACATCCAACCATTTAAATCGCAACGAAAATATGTTGGACATCTTTCAGAGCGCTGTATGCTGGACATTCTGCAAGTGCAATGGTTTTATCGAACCAGGAATGATAAATTCTTCGAGATGACCGGTTTGAGACTGCTATCCGAAGAAATCAGGGACCAACGTCTGTTTTTCTGTCCAGAGGGAATAAAGACCTTTCTGAAACCGTTCTCCTATAAGAAGCAAAAAAGTGGTCATGGACGCGTCAGTGGTTAACACTGCACCGTAAAACAGCTGCTAGATGCGGACTTGCTTGGGACGAAGAACATGACCTTTGGTGCAGCAACCAACAGCATCTAATTCATTCTGAGAAGCTAAAGCATCAGATGTTTATTTGTCTTTTTCCCTGATGCTTCATATATGACGATAGCAGCAACGACGACATGCTTCTTGTCGCAGTTTATCTGTTGAGAAACTGCTAGCAGGTTGTCGACTTGTGACCGACGGCGTTGCGTGGTGTTGTATTACCGACTTAGTTAGGACTGCAGTTCGTTTTGACTTAAATGATAGCTATCGTGATAATCAGCTCATTTTGTAAACTTGTTGTTGTAGAAACATTCATTACAGTCCAACTATATTGAGGTAAAATCTTCTACAACCACCAGGATCCTTTAGAATACGCCTCAAGCCTGAGATGACGGATATACAGTGATAATTAATTGATCGATGCAAATGCTATAGCTTTATCAGCGGTCTAAACCCTGCTTTAAGAAATTGAAATTGGTTGTGAAAAAACAGCTGAAAAATAAGAAAACTTCATAGGAATTAACATTCTCTCAAAATGGTGTTGCTCATCGTAATGTCTGTTACATTAATTTCTGAATCTTCACACTATGAAGTGAGGAATATGTTTGTATGACCATATCTATTGATCTATCTTTTATTTACCATAAAGAACATGATCCTATCTGGTTCTGTGAGCAAAAGGATTTGTTTTCAGAAGGCATGCAGTTTATTTATTGGTGCATGGCGTGGCTCACTGACTATTTGTAATATCTTGTGACTAGAAGTTACAAGTGTTTGTTTAAAAGGTAAAGTTAACACACGCGCAAACATGGATGAGGCAAGGATAATGGTTCGTGTTAAAGTAAATGGACTAAACTTGATTAGTGACTAACCGTGATTAATCAGGTTTCGGTTTAGGTGGCCCCAATTCAGTTGCAGCGTCTGGTGACGTTTTTCAATTTTTGGCTAACGAGGAACATTTCTTTTATCAACGGCTCGCTGCAGATGTTTCAAGACAAGATGATTGATTTCGAGAATCGCCTTTCTTCCATGGAGATATCGTTGGAACTGATAGAGGCCAAGGTGCGTTAATTTTTCATAGCTTGATTTGCTCACTAATCGGCCAATAGCTTCAAGGAATTCCTGAACCGGATCAAACGGCACCGCCTATGTTGCCACCACAAGTGACTGAAAACAGCGCCACCGCATCTGCCGAAGAAGAGGTTACTGTACCTGAAAAACAGCAAGATGAGGCAACTTCCGCAGTGGTCGACCCACAGCTCCAAAAGTACCTGAAAATGCTGCAGTTGGTAAGAAATTTGACGTTATTGTTGATAATATAAGCAGCACTTATTTTCCTTAGGGAGTGCCTGTTTTGGCCGTGAAGCAGCGAATGATGCTGGATGAGGTGGACCCGACCCTAATCGAGTACGTTTTTATTTTAAATTTATTGCATAATTAGTCGATTTATTTATGTAGTTTTTCATTTTCTCTTCTTTAAGTATTGTGTAGCCAGAGACTTGCAGGAAGTACGTTGACATTTCAAATAGGTTATCAGTTTGGACAGAATAAACCTTTGTTTTATGTACAAATTAGAAATACCGCTTAATTGTATGGAAATCGTCCGCCCTGGTATTTAATGATTCTTTTAAATTGAAACTACTGAGTTGAGTAAAGCAGGTTATAGCTTGACTTAGCTTTAGTAGGATTGATAGTAGTAGTGATAGAGATTGAGAATTTGCGTGAATCTGCTAATAAATACAGAAGTTTACCTAACGACCAGTAGCAAACAATATGATTATAGCAGCTCCAAAATTAAGGATTTAATTTCTTTCACCTACAAAGGCTAATTTTATTCCGCATTATCGTCCGGGAAAGATGTTCCTTTCCAGAAGATAACCTTCTCTTTTCCGGTCGATATTGCAGCGAATGATTAAAGGAACTGGTCACCTCCTGAACGTTTCCGTCTCACACTGGACGATCATGAATTTGCTTCTGATTCCTTGACGGTTGGACGTACAGTTCGCCGTTGA
This sequence comes from Soboliphyme baturini, assembly GCA_900618415.1. NCBI lineage: Eukaryota > Metazoa > Nematoda > Enoplea > Dioctophymatida > Soboliphymatidae > Soboliphyme > Soboliphyme baturini. Next base: position 10,618 of record UZAM01010180.1, on the reverse strand, counting down.
AGACGACTTTATCACCGACCTTCATAGCTCTCTTTACAACAAATTTTGAAAGCTGCTTTTTAAGGGTCTATACGTCAGTATTATAGAGATTAGCTAGCAACGTTAGCAGGCGCCTCATCCGGTCGTAGGGACGATCTTTTCAGCCGTAGAAATAGGCGCAGGTGGCACAAGGAAGCAACTGCATCTTCCAACTCTGTCTGAAGAACTGCGGTGTCTCTTGCCTCACTCCTAGACCTTTCATGCGTCTAAGAAATGAAAGATTTCTCCTGAATTTGGCAGCCGCATTTGAAATGCGTGAATTCAGTGAGAAAATGAAATCGGTTGATCCACATAGTAATGTAGGACTGTTGCATCATCAGTGAGGTCTGACTGCTGCACTAAAAGCACATGTGGAATGGATCAGCTATAGTCAAAGGGACACAAAACTACGTCCTTCTTCTGATTGATTTCATTCAGTGCTGCATTATTACGGAGTCGTGCAGTAATTTGTCACGAGGTCTGTAACAGTACTCTAAGTCATCATGAAAACAGTGTCAACTATACCATTAAGTGTAGTAGCGGAAGCATAACTACGTAATCCATACAAACAAAGAAGTACATAGCATTATCGGTGATTACTAGTGCCGTAGTGTCCCATCTACGACTACAATTTCCTTATAACTGGAAATACTCCAACTCTTATCTGCCTGTTTCATGTAATGAGTATGCATATTTGCGACCTTACGTCATTCAAATATTCTGCTACGAAATTCGTAGTAGCATTAGTTATTATAGTTAATGGTCTAATTTTCGCGTGTTACTTCTTTGTTTCAGTGTAATTGTTAAAATGATGGAAGTATGTTATTATTTACGTATTTTTACCTGTTGGGGCGATATGGCTCCTGTTAATGGATTCAGTATAACCTGCAACGGCGAGCAACATACTAATAGTAGGTCTCTACACAGAACGAACCCGATTAGGACTATTGTGATGAAACAGAGATTTGGCAGTAGTAATATTCGTAGTGCTAAAGTCGGTTAATAGAGTCCCCTGTTCACACATAGCTTTCCTTTCTTCAAACAGAGCAGATTCATGACCAGATCCTCCATTGATCATTTCAGTAATTGTAATATAGAATTGTTCAGCCTTGCACCTTAAAGTCGTTAGGTTATAGTACTTTGAGTCATTGTATTATCAGTAGTTAATAGTTCTAGTAGCGAGACTTAAATAACGTATTCACAGCAAAAGGAGATTTACTATTCTGCCAGGGATTAGTAGAGTTCACTCCTTGAATACAACGCCAAATAGTTCAATCTTCGGTATTAGAACAAAAAGTAAGTGATGGATAGCAAATACTGCCCGTATTAAACCATAAAGAAAGAAATGGTTGGAAAGCAAGCGACAGTTTGAAATCGTATAGCATAACTTGAATAAATGGTTCGAAGGTAGTCGAAAAAAATTATTCCACTCCAAACATAGCAGGATAGATTTAGCTGTTGCGTCTTGATCTTTGAGGATATGCGCTAAGAACAGGATTACGTCGGCGGCGGAGTTCCATCCATGCTTTGATGCTAATGTGCTGTGATCCGGTGGAAGAAGTCCTTGACATGCTCTTGACATTTGGTCATGGAGTAGGTGTTAGTTGTTTCCGTGGATAGTGGAACGTATAGCAGGTCCTTCAGGTATTGTCTATCTAAAATCATATCGTCTTTGAAGAGTTGTGTGCCATTTAACATATTTCGGTTTAAGAGCTTATGTTGACGTTTATGCGGTAGCATATAAAGAATATCTGCTCCTGTGTCGTTGTTTATTATGAACCTGGGGACATATTTTGAGGACGAAATGATTCGAGATGCATCTGGAAGCGCGGATGCTCAAACACCATCGAGGCAACTAGGAGAAAGTACCGGTGCATTACACCGTGAATCTGTTCTTGAAGGAGTTTTGCTCCGTGTCTAACGACATCCATAATTGAGCGATGATCAGTATGCCCGGTTATAAATTTTGGCTGTCTTCTAAGCTATCACTACGAAGCCAGAGATACTGACCTCGGGAAAGATGATGGAAGCTGAATATGTGGTTCGCCTTAAAAATGAATAATCTAACTACTTCTTTGAACAATGCGTCTAACTACTTCTAACTACATGGTTAAACATACATGAATCTCAGAGCGTACGACGAACTGATGCAGCGGTTTCTCATTGTTAGCCAATTGCTCATGCCAGGAAAATTCGGTGCTTATCATACTGTCCAAATATTTCATGTGCTTAGCGATGAAATAATTATTTAGTAGTATTCCATATAAAATTACACACTGAATTGTACGGAAACGAGAAAAAGCTGGATTTAGAGTCCACTTCTGCATACAGCTGTTGTATGTAATTACATACATTCTGTTGCACTAATGGCAGCATTTGTACTGTAAGCAAGTGCTTAGGTGCTTTCAACTATAATTTCATGACGTGTTTCACCCCTCCTCCAATTGTAGTTTCTTGCTGGAGCGGGTATTTAAGCTTTCCGCGACTCCGTGATTCTTGAACTGCCGGGGTGCTGTTGGCAGTGTGCTAGGAGGATCAGTAGTTATTGTGCTATTTATACTATTTCCTGTTCTAGAAGTGGTAGAAGTTGTGGCTATCATGCCTAGATAGTGAGTTCAGTGCCTCCAGTGTTCCATGATGCCAGAATCGGACTCCTGCGACGGAGTCTAATCGCATATTTCTGGTACGCACAACGGTTTCAGTTGACTGTTGGTAGTTGGGGATGATCAGTGCTAACAAAACGCTTTATCAGATTGCTTCATTCCTTTTTAGTTAAATCCTAAACTTAGCCACCTCTGTTAATCTGTAAGAGCTGCTGATAAGTGATTTTCAGAGTTCCACATTTAGGTTGGACAGAACGCTCCACCTTTCGCTACCTTTGCTATAAACTACTGCAAGCCGATGAATGTGGCTGGTTTTACTCCAGCAGCAAAGAAACAAGAGGGTTTACACCTTGTGCTGATTATTTCGCGCGAGAGTCAACTATCAGGTGGGTCAAGCGACTTGTAGTCCTGAAAGGCTCTCGCATTAGGCAGCAGCATTGCCCTGCTTCTCGCCCATTTTGACATGACCCCATCAGAACGTCATGCTATCACTGTTATGTGCAGGTCAGCGACATGCAAACCGTTTTTCGACCTGTTGCACCGAAGCGACTTTGCACTGTTGTGCCAGTTACTTGCTCAAATGAATCAGCGGTTACGAGAATTTTTCTTTTCCGGATTTGAATCCAGTGTCTCCGTAGTTGAGAGTCTGTGTCTTACCACCGTTTCTTGTAATGAGTTTGAATTTTAACGAATTATGTTACCGGGGTTGCTCAGTGGGTTGAGCGTTTGACTCGGAACCGAGAGATCCGGGTTTGGGCGACGGTCAGCTCACTGCAATTCTTCCTTCCGAGGTTGGTAGATGAGTACCATTCTGTGGGAAAGAAACAGACTAAACACAAAAGCCATATGGGTGCTGTTGAACCTGCCTTTAAAGCAACGCATCCTGGTTGGTGGCCAGATATCAAATAAAGGTTGGTGCCCAGCCATTAACTTCATGAAAAGAAAGGTGCCAAAAATGCCTCATCACGAAATTGTTATGAGGACCGTCATTCCAGCGATTACAGACATTTCTTTTTCTCCTAATGGTTTTGAATTTTAACAAGTTAACTTAAGTTAGTTAGTTAACTTAATCGCCCATTTATACACAATCTTTACGTTGTAATCTTCATTCACTTTTTTGAACTTTTGATAATTTTTCTTGCTTACAACAGCAAGTATTTGGACAAAATACACTCGTGCAGGATTATTGAAGTGCGTTCTTCATATGGTATAACTGTTTTTCCTTTACATCGGTGTTGTTAACTTGTTGGTCTTTTTTACGTTTAGCAGCGCTGATAAGTCGACTCCTGCACTACAAGCTGTTGCCGATGAAGAAGCCGGTGACGCAGTTGTTTCAGATGATGAATCAAGTTTTGGTTCAGATTTCGACTCTTGACTCGGTGGAGTGATGAATCAATGAATGTTCTTTGAAAAAGAAAGTTTCCGGTTTCAGATCCATGTATATCGATACTTGAGAAAATTCCATATAACATTATTTTTAATTTATAATTAACTTGACAGAGGTTCGTGAACTGCTACTTAACATGAATATTGAAATTGACTTAAATGATATGATCAGCCGCAGTTCGGATGCGGCTAGTTTTAAGCCAAACTGTTATTTTTACTCCTCAAGTGTAGAGAAGAATGCGGACTGATATCTCCTAGTTA
>UZAM01010179.1:0-12866 GCA_900618415.1 Soboliphyme baturini | reverse complement strand
AGTAACGTCTTCCCGCACCGGCTTCCAACACATAGCCAACAGTTCGGGGTCCTCCGGTGAGGGGGACCGACGACGGTCAGGTGAGCTGTGAGAACTGCGACTGGCGCTGCGACTACCACTCTGACTGCGAGTACGACTTCGACTACGACCTCGACTTCCACTGCTCAATGATCGACTCTGGCTTCTGCTCCAAGGCGGACTCCTTGTACCGCTTCTTCTGCGACTCCTGCTGAATGAGCGACTGCTATGACTGCGAGATCGTGAGTCGTTTTCACTCATTATCACTATCAGTCTGAAACAAAAAGCTGAACACAAAAATTTCATAATGCCATAATTTCCAGGTAGCGGGTTCTGCGAACAAAAAGAAAGAAATAGGAGAACATGTATAATCGAATATCATTTTCAAGAAAACAATTTTGATTTTATCACTCGATGACGATCAATCATGAAGTAAAATTTTTATGTTAAATTATAGGACAAAATCAATAACTAAAGAAAAACAACATGATATCACAAGTAAAAAATTAGTATTTACTCAACTTTTTCCAAAATGTCTCTTAGAAAACATCGAGGCGTACATGTTGCAAAGCAAAGCTTGTTTTGATATCACTCCTTAGCATTAGTTTCGAAAGACCTGTCAGCAATTACTTTAGCCAAAATATTTTCATAAATGACACTTCATATAACAAATAATAAATTAAAACAAACATTGCATCGACAAGCAATGTAAAGCCAAGCCCTCACTTGTAAGTCAATCCTTCTCATTCCAAATTTTAATACGAGATCTGCTGCTTATGCAGAATCGTGCCGTCATAATTGCGAACGGTGAATGATATCATGTAGACAACATATTAGGTGTATAACGTCATAGTGCAACTACAGAAAGGCAGGTATTTATGAATTTCAATCAAACATAATCGTTTTTTTTTCGGATTCGCAAATATTACTAATTTTGATGTACAGTGCACAGAACTTCAACTTCAACGGAATCTTTGACAGCTTATCAAGTTGCTCGGCATTTGAAATCATACAGGATTTATCCATAACATACAAAGAATTGTGCACTTTATCCATTTGATAGTATTTCTGAAGAAACAATGAAACGGTTTAATTACACACAACGCAAAATAATATCATGAGGCAGATATCACATGCTCTTTGACATCAGCCTATCATTCCGTATATCCTTACAATACACTTTGTATAATTCAGCTGTTTCTGCACAAAACTTATAAACATTGGGCGTATTTCTCGGGCAGCTGAAACAGGATCTTTTCTACTCTTTGAAACACGGAATCTTGCCCAAGAACAGCAAAAACTCACTCCCTGAGAAAGATCTCGGAATTTTTCCTCGTAAGCTACAATTAATTAATCTATTATAACCAGCGTTGTTTAAGAAACCCTTCAACGTCACATTTCCATATTACTTCTGTAATGAAGTCGGTAACTAAACCCATAAAACACATATATAAATTTAAAACTTATTGAGAAAATATTTTCTCACTAAAACCCTATTACTATAAGGCAAAAGAACCATTTCAAAATAAAACGTTAACCCACCGAAGGCACCAAAAGGCTTTATAGTACCATGTCGGCAAATGCATAAAAATTTGCAAATAAAATACAAACTTTTTTCGCCGCGGTCAGCTATTTGAAACTTTTCCACAAAATACCATAATTGAACGCAACGGTGACAATAAAACTTTATTAATTACTGTGGCATAAACGAAAGCCTACACCATGCTTCGACCATTAACTGAAAAATTCAAATACTCTTCGAACTGAAGAGAATACGGTAATTTGAAGGGATGCCACATACGATAGTCTGCAACCTAGCTTGAAAATCAAATTAAACAGTATATACTTGAATCATCTTCATGCTCATTGACCTTCTACTGTCGGATCGCGTAGGCAGACGCTTTACATAGTGCTTCCAACATTCCCGATCCAGTGCCAGAGTCGCAGCATCGCAGAGAACAACCGGAGTCTAGAGCAAACTCGTCCCACATATTTGCGATAAGTTATTCTTGGCCGTCGCATATTTCAAAGCATTTTGGTACATATATACTTTGAATCCTTACTACTCGAATAATCAAATTCGATTACTGACGATAGTTTCAACTTCTGTGCTGATCAGTGGACTGAATAAATTGACAGAAAATCAACAGATTTTGATAGGAATGTACTACAGTTATGGTAATCCACTCCATTACGAAAGGGTCTTTATCCATCCGATCTGCGCCATAGAGTCAACGGCGCCGACGGGCACAGGTGCAGCGCAGCGCCAACATTGTAACAAATACGGCAGACACGTACCAAAACGATCACCAACATATTGAAGGAAACACAACGAATGGCAAAACGAAATACGTAGTCGGTGTACCTAGATAAAAAATGGAGAATCCCGTCAAAGTTTGTTGAGAAACAGGGGAAATTTGATGAGTGGCGTTCAATAATGATAGCGGAAACGAGACACTTGCGAGAGTTTTGAATTGGACAAAGGGACGAAGAAATGGCCTTCAGAAAGAAAAGATGAAAAATAATTATTTTAGGATGAAAAGGTACTGCACCAAATAATTGAAAACAATTTAAATAATATGATGCGTTCATTTAACAAAAATATTTATACTTGTGACGCAAGTAAAAAAAGAAAGGGGTGCATTTCAATACGGGAATCTGTTGTCAGACAGTTCCACAGGCTGTATGAAACAGGTTCAATAGTATATATGTGTACACTTCATTCTAAGTAAATTATCACTTCTGCCAGAACCAAGAGCGGGAAATTCGAGAAGACGATTCCTTAACCTGATTTCTGAACGTAAAGAACAAGGAGTAAAAAGATAAAAGACAGAGAACTGAAAAATGTATTAAAATGTTCTATTTATCCGAAACAGGCAGTTAATTGATTCGTTGCTTCATCTTCCATGGCTTTTTCTCGTTTCGGGTCGGGGTGTGATTAAATGATTTGTAAATAAACAAACAGATTTTGTACACTTCTGTTTTCAGTATGAAAATTACTGCAAGAGACTTTTGATATGAAACAACTTTCCAATCAGACGACTGTATCGTCAATAAATCTTTGGATGTTACAAGGTAAGCATTTTCTCTCTACTGCTATTATTTGCTACATCCAACATCCAAAAATGTTATTGATCATCGGGTCAAGACAGTACATTGGAGTCCCTTATGAACATAGCTTATATACTTTTCATCTCAGACAACTCAGTTCTTATGACTACAGCGAATGAACGTACAGAGCCTAAATAAACTGCAATTCCCATCAGAAATATCACATTTCTGATGGAATAAATCGAGCTGTAAATGATAAGTCTTGCTGCAGTGGGAAAAGAAGTTTATTCGCAATAGCTAAATTATCTACTATCAGCATGCACGGAAATTTTTCTAAAATATGATAGGCAATGTTAGAACAAAGCAACTCAACTTTCTGGCGGCTAGACTCCAAATTTGCACAAATATATTTCATTTATTCTACATTCCCAGGACATAGAAACAAGATGCTCTGATGATGCTACAGCCAATGAAGCGAAACATGACGGCACTAAACTGTTCTACCATCTGTTTTATTTGGCGCCCTGAAATTTGAATTATTCAAGCACATACCCTCAAACAGATATCGACCTAGAGTTTAAGCAGTGCAGAACTCAGAAATGCAGCGTTGTGGAAATTCGGCGCGAATTTATTAATTATTTTGCTAACAGTGACAAATATCTTTGAGTTGCCCCTTCGCTTTCGAAATTACACAGTTGTATAAATACACAATTGAAGTCACGTACACTGTATGGAAACCTGAAATTCTGTTTTGCTCTGTTTATGACATGATTGCCATTACCGTTTAACTTCTATGTCATTCAACGGTCGTCTGATAAACTTTTGTCGTTTAGTTTGGTTCAAGTAGCACTTTAAAGATTGATTTTTGAGCTTTTATAAAAACATTTTCAAGTTTGTGATGCGCTGTTTTTGGAACCTTTGCTGGTAGACCCTTGAGTGAAATTAATTACAAGGTGCATGTGCATTTCTCATTTCCCGTTTGTTGCAAGCGAAGGTGTTTTAAAAGCGATCGGATGATTGTCAAACCGACTTTTGGACGATGTTCATCACCGAATGTGGGATGGGGTTAATGGACATTGATCTTTCATGATTCTTGCTTCTGTCCTTTGGATTCCCTGTTTCTCTCTGGCGAAAGAGTTTGGCAGTTAAATACGAAAAGTCGCTCCCAGCTTATTATCCTGTTATCCTTTTGTTGTTAACTGCACTGAGGCCAGTAGATCCCGCATTTGCTTTCAGTAAAGAGATGGTTTTTTGTTCTCCGGCTGTGTTCTTGAGCAAAACAGAGTTAGCCAACTATCAATTGGCAATTACGGGATGATATTACGTAATTTAATACGTAAAAAACGTACGGCAGTTATTTAATGTCGTTAACAGCAGCCATATCGAACATGCACAGACACGACTATAACAGTCGCATTACTTATGGCCAATTACAATTACGTTATATTTGCATGAGACCTTGGTCAGCTATTTAACGCTTATAAACGTTAAAGCGAACGTGTGCAAGGCATTATACCTGTGTTAGAGTTACTATCCTTGGTAACGAGTGTCAGCTCAAATATTATAACCGTATACTGCCGAGATGCAGCAACACTATTGTAACGAATTCACGCCCATTCTTCGACGGTGTTTACAGAAACTCACTGCAACTTGGCACTTAAGATCAACACCTACTGAACATGAATGGTCTCTTGACTGAGACTTGTTGGAAATTTTGATCATTCGGAGAATGGACGTCAACATGAAAGAAGAACATGGCACAAAAATATCAAATTTTATAATACGTCGTTAGGAGAGACTGAAGATCCCAGTAGATTGCGGTGTATCATAGTTACGCTGAATATGGACGGAACAACAGTTGACAGCAAGCAACTGAGCTTGACATTCTGCCATTCCTTGGTACGTTTTACCTTCGTAAGTCCTTAAAGGAAAGTATCTAGGGGTGGAAATTTCTGATCTACAACCTATAGTAATGGTGTGGTACACTGTTTGACGATTCCAAGCAAGTAGCTACTGACTGTTTCAAGGCAGAGCCATCTAACTGCACACAAATACACATAGAGACGGAAGAATTCTAATCGGTCTGATTGTTGTATAACCCTGGCTAAAGCGAAATGAAACTTCTAGGTTGTGGGAATTTTATCGCATGCAGTTGTAGGAATTAATTCTTTTGTGCAATCGCGCAGGTAAAAAAACAATACGGTTTTTTGCATTTTGGCATTCTCATGAATTCTGATGAACATCATTCATTAGTTAACTTTCGTAAGACTTTCCAAGTTTTATAATCATAAGGATGTTCATTCTTTATCTAGAGAACATGACTCAGTTGTTTGTCTTTTCACAGATCTCTAACTCGGCCTCCTTCGTCTGAGAGTTTGCCTTTGAATGTACTTTGCCTTCATGCGCCCTTGCTCATCCACGATCGTTTCGTACTGCAGCTCGCAGGCGACGCAACGCTGGTTCAACAGCTCGTTCCAGCAGGGGTCGCAATAGAGCAGGGTCTGCTCGTGGTCCCAACAAGAATGATACTCCTTGCCAATTTTTTCGTCGCAGAAAAAGCATCGAGCTTTGCCAAACAGCATCTGGAAGAACGTCGGCGGCGGGAATTCGTCGTCCATTGCCATTCGGTTGATCTCGATCTTTCGTTGGCGAATAAACAACGCTCTTTCGCGCAACATATTGTTGTACAGCCAAAGTATACGAGTGTACTGCCTGTCCGGCATCAGCAACGAGGCGATCAGCAGTCGGAAGCGAATCAAGTACACGCCGAAAGTACACTGAAATACAAAAATCGCGAAGAGGCCCCAAATCCACGCAATATCTTCCTAAAACTATATATTGATAGTGTACTGAAGAAAAATGTAAAAACGAAAAAGTTATAATGCATAGCATTTCATGGACGGTTTAATCTGGAAGAAAGTCTTTCGTGTCCTAAATTTCGGCTAGAAACTGCAGCAAAAGCGATTACGAGATATAACATGTTCCTAGCTTTTTCCGATCAATGGCGACAGAGGCAGTGCTAATACTATAAGACTGCTCAGATTTCATGGAGCACCGAATTAAGTTTTTAAAACTTTTTTGGCCAAATCATGCAGTAAATTCAAAAAGAATAAGTTGCGTATGAAACGACTAATTTGTGTTTATTGATAAAGTTGGGAATCTCCTAGTTAATCGAATAATATATATATTTTCTCGTTTGTGCTTACAGTAAAAGAATGATTCAGCCTCTGGTTTCTGATTGAAAGTCAAAAGGATATACAAATTTAAAGTCAATACCTAACCGGCTTTACCCAAAACGAGCATAAACCAGCTATAAAATGACACTTACTTAACGCTAGGTCATTAAATAAAATAACGGAGACAACCTGAGGTAAAATACGTTAAAACTTTCAAGCATGAAACGAAAAGTCATATCAGCGACATGCCTTTAGTTTCTTTAGCAAACTAAATCGCTCAACCAAATCACAAAACGACGGTTTACAAGGTGCTGGCTAAAAATAAGTTTTTCAGATTGTTACTGTACAAAGTATTTATTGAAATAAGTTTTATCATGAACGGATTTTTATACGTACCATTGAACTGGCAGTTGGGTTGATGCGGCAGTGCATGTTGTCTAAGATCTGATCCACACTGTATGAGCGGTCGAAGTTCCCCAGCATGGACGTGAGCATTTGCGCGACCACTCCGGTGCCTTCAATATTCACTTTTATGTCGTGGAAACCTTTTTGCGACACCACAACGCCGCTGTATTTTCTGACCAGAGACAGCATGTAATAAAACTGCTTGTCGATCTCCACCAGAGAAATGATTACTATGAAAAAGTATATAATCTGAAAATCAGATATTTATGTTGCACGAATGAAAACGGTTTTTAAAACTGTTGCCTTTGACACTCCTTTCAGTAGTTGTTTTTTCTCGACGTCGCTGGGTTTTAGCGTAAACGGAAAACGAATTTTATTTTTTTCAAACGGACGCAGCGGTAGCAAATGAGTTCGGTTCTCGCTCTGTCTCCGGTGATCAATTTCTGACCAACTCGGCGTAACATAATCGTTCTCATGCCGGATATCCGTCAGGTACTTCTTGAACCAGTTGTAGTTTATAAAAATGATCAAAAATACCATCATAACCGATATAACGGTAAAGATGGTACTGATCGTGGCAAAAAAGCCTCGCAAAACTGCAAATCAAATTATATTATGATATTCAGGGATCAAAATAACAGTTAACTGACATCACATAAAACCAATACATTTAGGTTTCAAAATTGTTTAATGCATAAGCAGCCAAAGTTGAAAACATTGTGCAAGCGGTGTCGCGCCCAGGTTTTGTCAACCCAAAGTCATAAGCACTCGGTATTTACTTTTGTGTTGCGCTGTACGTTATGATTTATTACCTGAGTTAGAGTGATTAGTTTTTTTCTTATGCTTTATACATATATAACGAGATTATTCACACATTTTCAGTATCTTATTTCATCCTAACTTAATAAGATGACTGCAATATTGAAGTTTGTGAGCATCTGCAGGTAACAGAACGTTTAGGTAACAACAGGTGCGCTGATTTAATAGAAAATTTGAACATGAGAAATGCTGCTGAGGGTACGACTTTGTAAACCTTTAACACTGAACTGACGTTGGTACCGTCTATGATGCAGAAAGCTGTTTATTCCAGAGTTAGTTCCATGACGATGCCGATGAATTTCACGAATCTTATGACAATACTAAAAACCAGTACACGGATTTTCGACAAAACGAGTCAGCAATGACTTTGCGCTCAGATTTCGCTTCAGGAGTAACAGCTACAGTATTGTAGTGGCATTATGGAACGAGACGGCAGTGGCTCAGTTAAGATAATTATTCAATATAAATGTAGCGCTTGGTCGATGGGTTTTGATGTAGAAAAGATGCTAAACAGATGTGATCGAGCACTAGACGTAATGATGCATCGTTAACGCCAAGTTCATCCTACTGAACCGAGAGACTTAGCGTGGTGTTCAGTACTTCCCCTCTTGGTCGTCTACAATCTAACGGCGCATAACAATTTACTTATTGTCATGTAATTTATGCATTACAAATCTCTGAGAATCTCACTTTGTGAGATTAACGGTTCGCCATCCTTGCAACAGATCTGTTGTCTCCTTAAGTGATTATCCTAGTGTCACTGAAGCTAGTGTCCAAAACTTGTCGCTGCTTTTGTTATTAATTGTGCTATTCTGTTGTGTTATTAATGTTGCGTTGTGTCATCAATGCTATTATTATTAATGTTGCTAACCAAGCAACTTCTGTTCTGTCTCAGTACCATGTCGACCATTGACTGCAGTCGCCATGCATTCACGCAACCAAAATCAAATACATGGCTGTAATCTTAACAAGGATATGGGTCGCCAACTATTTATTCCAGTTTTGGGTCGAAAACTCAGAAGTTAATGAGCATAAGACTTTCTTAAGATTCAATATTTATTAACACTGTGCAGAAACATGCATTTTTCTGCTTTCAGATCCAGCACATAACAGCGAGAGTTATTATTTAATATCTATAGGAAGCAAGAGACGACGAGGCATGAGGGTACAAATTAAAAGTGGCAAATAATTTTCTATACAGGTCAGTACTTATTTTTCGGATATGAAGTTTTTTTTTCTAGCGGAACCGCGAGAGTAGCAGGCGCATAAGTCAGGGTGAAGCTAGTGGGCTCTATCTGGTAATTTCCGTTCAGCGAAGGGGAACGAACTGTCATAAAGCAGTTTTCACAATGGTCTTAACCACAAGACCGTACTACAGTCCTCCAGATATCGCGACTGCCCTAACACGTCGTCGTAAGAGAGCAGAATCACCTCCGCTAAGGCTCTAAAATGGACTGAACAAACATAAGTGAGAAGAACAGTATGCAACACCGTGTAAATCTGCAGCAAATCAAAATGAACTCCTTCATAGCCTTAGTCTGTTCTGTCGTCTTCTAGGGATCTTTTCAGATCAATGTAGCGCTATACTCATGCTGTTGCTGACATGAGCAATAATTAATTAACTGATTTGTACAATTACTACTCTTTCGACGACATAAAATAAAATTCTTAACTAACCAAGATCAGGGGGTGGTATTTTCAATTTTGAGATCCGCTGCGTGATACAAAATATGTTGCTCTGTCTGCGAAGATCAAAGTTCACTTAGGTGCATTAGGCGTTATAGTATATCCGTCCAATTGTTACAGAAGGCCTGAAGGGACTACTGCGTGTGAACAATTACTCAGTAGTCGTTGCTCATGAATTCACTTTCAGAGACTTTGAAAAACATTAGAATCTGAAACTCATTCTAAAACAAAGCGTTTCCATAACGGGCCTGCAAGCTCAACCGTAAACGAAGGCGGTGAACACTATCACTCATCGAATATATTAACCAAACTATAAATTTTACTTTTTCCTTGCCACTTCTAAGTAACAAATCACCGTGCATGTGCATAAATGATAATCAAAAATTTCCATAAAAATTCAGATAGAAAAAATGCCATTAGTAAAATCGCTGATGAAAATAATGATACCTGAAAAAGCTTGAGCGACTGAACTTTTCAGCTGCGCAAGAGAAATCAGTTTTGGGAACCGAAATGGGAACCTGGCTTTGAACTGAACGTTCAGCTTAAAGCTGTTTACAAGGCGTTCGGTCAGGTTCTGAGCTTCGTCAATTTTCGCGCCATATGCCTCTGCATACTTATCGATGTCAGTCGCGTCGCTGTTACAGTGATATTCCCGGAAATCAATCATTTTCATGACATTGCATACTGCATCAAGCTAAAGAAAATAAAAATCGTTCGGTGAATGTCGCCGATGGGTAACAGAGACTAGAAATTTCGAAGAATATACTTTATAAGCAGGTTCGAAAACTCTTCCTCATCGACATAAATATGAATTACAGTTTTTTCATGGTTGTTCGCAAAGTTTCTGTATTTCAACGTTGTTGTTTTCACCGTCATCTGAGGTATCAGGATCAAAGACAAAGAACCTAGATTAATGACATGTGACGCTTTGGATTCTTAGAATCAACAGTACAATGACAATGCTTCGACTGACCGAATGTCCATCTTCTACGTTGTAAGATCGAAGGATACATCTATTGCGTGCGACATTTGGTCAGCCCGGAAATGCTGCTGCTGTGCCATTGACGATGCATGGTGAAGAGCCATAAAAAGTCAGTTTAACAATTCCAGTGAATGATAATTTCTTCATTAACACCATTTCAAGATTAGCGCCCGTCATGTCTACTTTCTGTTCTTCTGGATTCAGGACATGTAGCACAGATACGACGGAAACTTTAAGCGACGCTTTTGCATACGAATCAACCTCCCCACCCCCCCGTAACATCAGCCATGGATGCTGCAGGAAAATGATGAAAGGAATATTTGAAAAATAAGTGATTATAAATTAAAGTGTTAAACCATTGAAACAATATAAAAACGGTTTATTTACAAAACGCAAGCAATATGGCCAATTGGGTGAATGTCAAAAATCATACTAATGTCCATTATAATTTTGATGCTGCGAATGAACAAGTCGCGCTCTACGTTCTATTCATTACACACGAACGAAATACTCAATTTCATCAGTTAATTAATCAGTTAAAATGTACAACTTTTAGCAAGAATTTATTTTTCTCTGAGTCATTCCCGCTACACTCGTTTGAATTATGACCCGGTGTTATGGGAACCACTGGTCTAGAATTTATAAGCGTTTGCAATGTCAATGACCGAAAAGTTCTTTATTGAAAACCAATTCACGTCAGCAACAGCTTTTGTTTCCTCCCATGTACCATCAGTAACCACAACGGCGTTCATGTTCATGTCTGCCAGTCTCCAGCACTGGAACATGGCCGCAGCTTGAGGCTTGGTTATTTTATCAAACCGCGTTGGTTTTCTACTACTGAGTAGTAAAAACAACTCCGTTGATTTGTGGTTCTTTGGAAAGAGAACGATATAAGCCTTATTCTTCTATGTTCGGCTCAATTTATTTCATTCGCTTATGATTACTTTAGATTGAACTGATTGATGCTCAGCCGATGTTCAAACTGAACCAAGATTTGAAACGATCCTGCGTTCACTGTGGCACACGAGCTGCTCGCCAAGCGAAGACTTTAGAATTACCCTGGTTTGTTTGACTGCCTCAGATGATACTGTCCTTGTAGTCTGTTAAAAAGCTAAAAGGCAAGGTTGGTAACCAACGCCGTAGCAATGCAAATAATTAAACGCAAAAAAGTTATTTCTATAGGAAATCATCAATATACCACCAAGCAGAAATCTGACAGCGAGGAACGTTTTTCATCTTACTATGAAAACAAAAAGTTGGCTCATATGAACAACTTGAGATCGATTCATAACCACTACCGAATTCTGACATGCTAGAGATGTCTGTTTTGTTATGCGTATTGACATATAGCCTACATGCAGATTCAAGCGGGGTTTGATGCTGCTAAAGCAAAACTTTAAGCATCAAATCTCGTTTCAGTTATCCTTGTGCTGTGGCCTTAGACAAAACAAATATATCGCTTTAGAGACTCACGATCGAGAGGAGGGTTCAACTGAAATACAAAACAGTTGGTGATACAATAAGTAATGACTTACGGTGTATGCCGTACAAATGGGATTTAGTGGAAATCCCAAGAGACAGTCAGTCAGTTTTTTGTTGAACCACTCTCGACATTTGGCAAATGCGGTGTTTATGATGTCTTCGCACTGAAAGGTGGCCTTTTCGATGAAACGCTGAACAAGTTTTCTTCTAAACTTTGACATTCGCTGGACGAGAGTCGCGTTGCGCAATTTGAAGACGTGGTCGATCAGCTTGTTCTTTTCGCCTCTTGATCTTCGGTTCTCGAATTCGGCTGCGTTTATCTCCTGCATCCTTTTGCGCATCCACCGAATTTCCTTCCTCTCTTCAAGGCGACTAATTTCGTCTTCCAGAGATGATATGTATTCGGGAAGCTTAGCAGCGATTTCACGAGAATACGACACCGCGTGCATCATGTCTCCAATTATATCCTTAAAATCACCAAATGGACATAGTTGACCTAGAGCAGCCTCAACAACCGAACATGTAACTTAAAACTGTTGGTAATTCGTCAAATTCAATATTGTCATTCATACTGATCTAGTAGTAAGCAAGTAAGCTTTACAGGGTAAGATGAAATATTCTGGCGCCTCACTTTTATTACCTCAGCAGCGACAAACAGTATGCATATCTCAACTTTGACGCTGACCTTGTTCAGAAAGACAGGGAGCTTCAAAATATTGATACTGACAACTGAATGAAGAACCGAATGTAAAATTCAAGTATATACGGGCCGTCGAATAAAAGCGTGAGAAAACTGATTAACAGAGGTAAAACGGCGATTCTTGGTCAACTCACAACAACAACAGTAAACAATAATGTAAGGTTGTTAAATAGCAAAGGAGAAAGCGTGATAAGTCAAATTAAAGTAACGCATAAAACCGGAGAAAAAATCAAAACGGACAAAAATAAAAACAGTTAGGCACTCGAATGGCTAGTATGGAGCAAAAGCAAAATCAAATGGAAAAGAAAAATAAAGAACAAGGAATTGGGTGCGTCTAATCAGCTATAATGAAGTTTCATGATTTATGGTCATGGTTAGTATTGGATGATATGGTTTAAAACCTACAGTCCCATGTAAAAGCGGGCTAAAATTGGCTCTGAGAGACGAATCGTCTGGATCACGCGTCTCGTCAAAGACCGGAGTTCAGATATGCGAATCAACCTAGCCGTGCCGCTGAAGACTGAGAAGTCACAGTGGAGACGGTTTC
>UZAM01010138.1:0-12608 GCA_900618415.1 Soboliphyme baturini | reverse complement strand
GGAAATCTTGAAATGCTATAGAATACCTAGCGTTTCGTTCCATTTTAAAAGAGGAAGTTGAAGGAGAGCTATCTGAGTGACTCCATGTTATATGTGGAGTTTGCCAGGGAGATGTGTTTTCGCCTTTCCTATTAAGCATTGTTCTTTAAACAGTGCTCTCTCTGGCAAAGACGAGAGTTTCATTATGTAGGGAAGGCACGGTTCAAGATATCTGGCTATGTTTGTTGCTGTGGTGTAGCAGAGAGATGGTGCTGTCCTGGCGAGTACTACGACTAGTGGGCTTTATTAGGTGAATTGGAAAACCGGCCTCTACTTTAGCACTTCGAAGTCCAAAGTTATTAAAACCCATCTGTCAGAGCTGATATTACTATGGAACAGATGGACGAAGATAGGTCAGGGAAGTCAGGCAGTTTAAGCATCTTGACTCTATGATCGTCAGTGATGGCACCGATCGACCAAAGTAAAATATTGGGAATGCCCTCGCCTGCAGTACCTTTGATGGCATATCCAATATTTTGACTTAGAAATGTTCCAAAATCCGCGTATGAAGGGGATTTCGCTTACGTCAGCTAAGTATTGTTGTACCGCATGGCCACAGTTGTTATAAGGAACTAGCAATAACGTTAATTGAACTGCCTTCAGCAGCGTTTGATTTCGACATATAATGAGGCCTAAATGACAGCAGCACGTAAATAAAAACTCCGTTTATTTCCGGGAGCAGGTGTTAAGTGAAGATGCATAGGTTGCGAAGATGTGATTGTCCGTTTTACATAAATTGTTAGACATAAATTCTTCCTTCTAACCTTTTCATGTAATGTCGGAAACGTGAAAGACATCAACAAGGAGAGCAGCATGCAACATGGAGAATAAGGCCGAGGCAGATCTGCTTTCTGAGATGAATCGTTCTAGTGCAGTGACTAGTGCTGTATAGTAAGTTCACTGAAAAGCTGTGAACGCTGCACGTCACAAACCATATCCATTTTGCCTGTGACAGCTGTTTCAATGGGATAATCACAACCAGCACACCGTCTATCAGCTGGTTCAATCGAAGCACATTATGGCGTTTTCTTAACTGCTGATGGTAATTAGTTGTTAAGAAGGGAAACTTACGTAACGTCCTGAATCTCTAAAGCGCAAGTGCGAACTACTGAACTATGCCCCAATGTTGCTGCAGTTGTTGCTGCAAAACATATGATTGACTAGCGCAATTTCATTCTTTTATGATCATTGTCTTCACTGCCCAGATTTCGTAGATTTTGATTTAGTCCTCAACGATTTTGAGAAATGTTAACTTGATTTTTTTTAACTTCTATGAGAGTTGATGCATTGATTTCATTTATTATAGAGAACTTGAATATTGATTTGCCTAAACAGGCATATACACTTTTTTCACCTTATCTCACTGCTCGCCTTACTTCTTGGACGTCGATGACATATGAAGACTTTATTGTAAGGGAATTCTTTGATTTTCTCATTAGGCTTCCATCTTATTTAAGGACCATCCGGCTACACAAGCTCTAATGAAGACACAGCTGGTCTCAAAAGATGGTTGGTTTTTTTGCGCGTTTGTTGAACGGGACCAAGGTATATTTACGATGTGCCATGTTTTTCATGTTATGCTGTTTTTTAGCAAAACTGAGTGCACTAATTTACGTCAGTGTTTCATACCCAGTAACACCGCCAATAATTTGTTTGTTATGTTGCTGCAAAGGAACTCGTCTGTCCAGCAATGATGAACAGCTAAGGGTCAGTATTTTTAAGTTTTAACGCAATGTACGTATCTCTTTCTTTAATGTAACCCTTAGATAAAAATGCCATATATAAAGCAAGTTTGTCTGCGATCAGCCTCTCTCATTCTCGTGTTTGGATAGGTGTGGAAGTTTATTCCCAGAATCTGTGGTCCTTAATTTAAGGCAATCTTATGCATGACAGTCATAACTATGACACTGCGTGATAGTGCTAGTGTGGTTCGAAACGTTGATCTGCTGCGAACAACTTAAAATCACTGCTTGCTTTGAATTGTTGAACATGTAAAAATTTTCTCATTGAAATTTGATATTGATGGCGATGCCATTATAGCACGGCAGAAAAGGCTCCGCGAGAATGACACCGCCAGTGGGAGCTTACAATCGGAAATTGGAATATATCCTCACTCAGAGAGAGCGAGCAAGAGTTAGTAGATGAGGTCATAAAGTACCAACTCCACATTGTTGAACTCTCCTCAACAAAGCGCCAAGGCTCTGGAATCCTGAACCTCCGCGGGTGCAAGCTATTCTACTCCAGTGTCGATATCACGACGCGCGCGCAGACCGGTGTTGTTTCTCTGGTAGAACCAAACCTCGCACATGGAATCATTGAATGGAAGCCTGTTGGCGGAAGAGTGGCATTCCTCTGACTGAAGCTGCAACAGGCTAAAGCATTAATTTTGTTACAGGTCTATGCGCAAAATTTGGAGGGGGAGTATGAGTTCCTCCTTGAGAAGTGGCCTATACGAAACGCCGATAACGGAGCCCCACGTACTCGTGGTCGATTTTAATGCGCATGTTGCAGAAGATACTGAAAAATGATTGGAAAGGCGTAATTGAAAAGAATGGCCCTAGCGACCTCAACAATAACGGCACGAAGCTGTTGCTGTTTTGCGCAAACAACGGACTGTTCATTGGGAACGCATTCATTGAGCATCAAAGAGTGCATCAGTTTACGTAGTACAGAGAAGCTTGTGCACAGCGGCCGAAGATGGATTTGATAATCGTATCGTCTGATTTATGATGCACTGTAATGGACGTTCATGTTAAGAGAAGGCAGAACTGTCAGCCGATGGCCAGCTTGCTGTTGGCACGCTTCGTAGTAAGAAATGGAGTACCGTACGAAGATCTGAAGACAGAAGCAACCAGACATCCAAATGATAAACATTATCTTCGGTGGACACGAGACCGAAATTTGCAATCAACATTGCACGACAGTTTAAACAGATCACAGTAATGACTACTAATGTGGAAACCGAGTGGCAGCTCTTTAAGAGAGGCGTACTCAAGTCTGACGCCGAATACTGCAGATTTAAACGGGTTGGCCTGCCGCCTGGAGTTCAGAAAAGATTTTCCTGTTGGATACGAGCGGTACAACTGGCAGTTGAAGAGGAAATGGCAACGTTCAAGAAATGGCTAGGAAGCAAAGAGTCTTCTACTCGCGTGCGATATGTGTCTAAGCACACAACGCTGCAGCGAAAGCAGTGGCGAAAGCCAAAGCCGATTCTTGCGAAAAGTTCGATGAGGTATTGGAGCTGAATTTGCACGGGTCAAAAAAAAACAGGGTGTTCTGGCAGACTATCCGCCGGTTTTGGCGTGAAAAGAACGGTAGCCTCAGAGTCTTGAAGCATAGGTCTAGACACCCTCTTACCAAGGATGAAGATTTTCTTCGGCGATGGAGAGTGTACTTTGAGGAGCTTATTGACCCCGAGCAGCCGCAGGAAGACTCACCTGTAGAGCAACAGGGAACTTATATGACTATCTCTGTGCATGAAATTGCTCAACCTATGAAAAGCTTGAAAAATGGAAAGGCTGCTGGAATTGATGAAGTCCGCTCTGAAATGCTCAAGTCATTAGGTGAACAAGGCATGCGCTGACTTACACGTGTTTGTCAAACTGCGATGACTACGGGGAAGACAAACGGACTGGATAACGGGAGTTGTTTTACCCCTATTCAAGAAGAGAGACCAGAAGGAGTCTTCCAATTGTAGGGGCATTACGTTATTGAGCCTCCTAGGTAAGGTCTACACAAAGATGCTAGGAAGGTGTCGCGAAGAAACTGACTCCAAGATATAAGAGGAGCAGTGTGACTTCCGGCCCGGTCGAAGCACCTGTGACCATATATTGGCCACCTGCGCCAGATTGTTAAGAAATCGTGCGAGCACGCTCGTCCGGTGTACATGTGTTTGTTGACCTGGAAAAAGCCTATGATCGGATCCAACGCAACAGTCTGTGGTCATGCCTGCGAGCATGCGGGATAGATGCACAGCTGTTACGGGCCATCCGATCACTGTATTCTGGTAGCAGGTGTTGCGTCAGAGTAAATTGCGTTATGTCGAAGCCTTTCAGCGTTGGCATTGATATCCTCCAAGAGTGCGTCCTGTTCCCTCTCCTATTGGGGTTGTACATGGATAGAATAGTCAGGAGCTGCCAAAGCGATGAGTGTATCGGTGTAGGTGATGTGAAAACAAGAAGGTTGCTGTTTCTGGAGGACCTTATTTTACTAGCATCTTCTGAAACTGATCTACAGTGCTGCCTGGAAAGGTTCGCAGCCGAATGCGATGTGACAGGCATGCGTGTGAACGCATTTAAAACGAAAAGCCTAATGCTTTCTCCTGCTCCTGCCCGTTTATTCTTAATTAGCGGAGAGGCAGTGGATCAGATGGAGAAGTTCAGGTAGCTCGGAGTCTATTTATTAGTGATAAAAAATATCAGGAAGAGATCGACCAGTGAATTGGAGTAGCCATTGGCCTTCTGTGTGAAATAGCACTGTCAATTGTGAAAAATAAGCTCTCGGTGTTCAGGTCGATCTTTATCCCCATGTTTACCTGCGGTCATGAATCATGGACCTTAACTGAAAAGCTTCGAATCAGGATACAGACTGCTGAAATGGGATTTCTGAGACGAGTCGCCAGACTTATGCGTCTCGACATGGTCCAGAATAGTGACGTTCGAGAGAGCCTTGGTATACAGCCTTTGCTTCTCCTGATTCAGAAGTCACAGCTGCGATGGTTAGGGTATGTGTTGCGAATGCATCCAGAATGGAAGGCTAAGCAGCTGTTTCTTGCCAATGCGATTTGTAGAAGACTCAGGAGACGACGAAGATTAACTTAGAGCGAATGTATGGAAGGTGTGTTGAATATTCTAGTTATCTTCTGCCGAAGCTCAGACTCTGGCATGGGATCGGGAACGATGGACGCGTCCGCCACCTGAAAAGAGAAGGGGCCATGGAAGATGAAGATATCATATTATAGTGGCTGATGTTTCGCAGTTGTAAGGGACATTGCGGATATCGTGACACTTTTTATAAGTTGCCTTTTAATTAATTGTGAAGTCACTAACGAATTTTGATACTGAAGGATTTTTGGGATATATTGCAAAATCATTCTTAAAGTAGTGTGAAGGATGTTCCTTTGTTTCAGCGGTCAGTTCTTCTTATTAGTGATTTGGTCAACTTGAAACAGACTTGAAGAACTGTAAAGGTGAAATGATATCATGAGATATATTTATGAAGTTTTTGCAGGCATTGGAAAGATACGTGTGTTGCGGCTGCATTAAGGATTTGAGCGAAGATATGAAAGACTACATGCTTTCGATTCAACTTCAACTTCTTATTAGTCGATTCGAGGTTCTGTTAGAGGCTGGGTACGCATATCGTAGCGAGCAAAGCAGTGCTCTGGCCTATCATTCGTTCCAACGGAAACGAAGGTAGATAGTTGCTGTTGCTTTTCTGTTATGAATTGTTTTTGATTTCTAGAGGAAGAGACCAAGAATTTCCGGTAATGTACGATCAGACTCGAAACTGTTTTAGTTTTTAGCGAATTCATCGATATTGTTGAATAACATTATGTATTGTTTTGTTTACTTTTTGTTCCTAAATTACGACTGTCGTCCTTGTTGCATGTTCTACGTTGTATTATAAATTTCACGTTAAATGTTATGTAATAGGGATTCAGCCTGATGGTCTGATGCCATATGGAAAATAAAAAATCTTTCACGCATAGTAAATAAACGAATTCACTGCCACGATTCTTTGTATAGGAATGATACGTCAGGAGAAAAAGACTGGAAACTAAAATGTCTATTCTGAGAAGGAAAATGAAAGAAGGAACTGCTTCATCATAGTGGAAGCATTTTCCTATGTGTAGTGATTGCCCCTATAGGTCATTTCTTCAGACGTGACATTACAAGATTTAGAAATTTGATATTCTATATATTCTTGTTATACCATGCGAAAGGAAACAAGCGAAAGGAAAACAAGTGTTTACTCAGTCACGAACCGACGACGAAGAAGAACCCTAAAAAGAACAAAATGCTTACCTGCTCTGCTACCGCTCTTACAGAAACCTTATGAAGTATAAAACGTGTAAATATTTGATGTCAGCTCATACTTATATTTACCTGCTACATTAGTTTGACATTTTTTTCTGTAGCCTTACCAACCTTGCCATTCAGAATTCACTGCTTTAGGCGTCTGACACATTCCAGGCATAGACAATTTGCACAATGCTGCATTACGTCATTTTTCAGCAGTTTTGTTTTCATCTTCAGCTTCCATCGCGCAGGGTTAAGGAGTTCCTCAAAGTACTTCCTCCATCGCCGAAGAATATCATCATCCTTGATAAGAGAGTGTCTAGACCTACCCTTCAAGACTCTGAGACTGCCTTTCCTTTCACGTCGCAGCCGTCGGTTTGTCTGCGAGAACGCTTTGTTTGATGTGTGGAAATTCGACACCAACACCTAACCGAACTTCTCCCAAGAATCAGCTTTGGCTTTCTCCACTGCTTTCGCTGCCGCCTTGCCTGCCTCGATATACCGCACACAAGTAGAAAGCTCCGTGTTTCCAAGCGATTTCTTGAACGCCACTTTCTTTTCTTTAACTGCTAATTGTACCTCTCGTGTCCACCATGAAGAACTTTTCTGACCTCCAGGCGGCAGGCCAACCCGTTTATATCCGCAGCTTTCGGCGGCAGCCTCGAGTATGCCGCTGTTAAAGAGCTGCCACTCGGTTTCCACACCGGGATCTATTCTAACCGTCGTGCGATGTTGTTTTCAAATTCCTCTCTTGTCCACCGAAGATAATGTTTTCCATTTGATTCTCTGTTTGCTTCTGCAACCAGATCTTCGTATGGTACTCTATTTCTTACAGGGCAGCGTGCCAACAACAAGCTGGTGATCGGTTCATAGCTCTGCGCTTCTGTTAAGGTCAGCATCCATTACTGAGCCGCTTAAATCAGACGATACGATTATCATATGGATCATCGACTTCTTTGCACAAGCTTCCCGGTACCAGGTATACTGATAAGGTGTTCGAATGTCGATGCTCGAAGAAGGTGTTCATAATGGACTATCCGTTAATTGCACAAAAGCGCGACAACTTCATGCCGTTATTGTTGAGGTCGCTAGGACCTTTTTTTCCAATTGCGCCGTTCCACTTTTCAGCGTCAACTTCGACATGTGCATTAAAATCGCCCATGAGTATGAAGGACTCAGTATTCGCCACTTCGGACAGAGAAAACTGCACCTCCTCAAGGAAGTTATAATATTCTCCATCCAAATTGAGCGCATAGACCTTTACCAAGGTCAACGCCTTAGCTTGTTGTAGCTTCAGTCGCAGGATTACCACCTTTCCGCTGACAGGCTTCCAATAAATAATTCTCTCTGCGAGGTTGGGTTATACCAGTACGCCAGCATTGACTTGAGCGCGAGTCGTGATTTCGACGCCTGAGTGTAACAGCTTCCATCCGCTGAGGTTCAGGATTCTAGAGCCTTGACACTTCGTTGTGGGGAGTCCTTTATAGCCTCATCAACTAACTCTTGTTCTTTCCGTCTGAGTGAGGATATGTTCCAATTTCCAACTTTAATTCACACTGACGGTGCCGTTCTCGTGGAGCCTTTTCTGACGCGCTATAATGACATCGTGCTGTTTGTCAGTTCAGAACGGGTAGCGACTCCGTTGCTGACTGGTATCTTCGTCATCGTTCTGTAGGTCTTTGTCAGCCGTTATGGTACCGCTACGCCCTCGGCCCTCGGCTGGCAGAGGGCAATGAGCAGGTTCTTATCGCCGACTTTTCGCAGTCTGCCTCAGCCCCCAACAGCGTGCGCGGTCCTTGGTAATCCGGGCGACGACCGCGCATGTATAATTTTTGTTGGCGTCAATACCATGAGTGGCAGGTGGCTATTTTACGGAGACTTTGCCACATTCTCTACCCCTCCTCCCTTCTCAACCGGGG
Source organism: Soboliphyme baturini (assembly GCA_900618415.1). Classification (NCBI taxonomy): domain Eukaryota; kingdom Metazoa; phylum Nematoda; class Enoplea; order Dioctophymatida; family Soboliphymatidae; genus Soboliphyme; species Soboliphyme baturini. Next base: position 4,630 of record UZAM01010138.1, on the reverse strand, counting down.
TAGGGACCGGCAAAGACGGAGTTCCGTTTTGTTTCATTCTCTAGGAAACATGCTTATTCATAGAGTTAGCCTTGGATGCACCTAACAGGCAACTAAGATTAGCTGCGCATTTGCATTATTTAGAATATTGACTTAAGCATAAGCGGAATAATCAAAATTGAGTGAGTGAGTAGAAAGTATTTCGCTTTCTGTCACGATTAGAAGTCCCGATACCATTTCATTCAATTTGTCTTATGAACCTGATTATTGCTGTTCTTCACTCTACTCTTTCACCAAACTGTCATTCATTCTAAGGTATTATTCTTGATACGTAGTAGCATTTTCTTCACAGCTTGATTTTGAATTCGATTATAAATAGATGTCCCCATCAAAACATTCCACCAAGTGTTTCAGCGCAACCATCCACTAGATCGGGCAACAGCTAAAGCACAGAATGATGTGCAGAGTGGAGTGTGGTACGCATGCTAAGTCGATTCCGGAGACCTGAAAAAATGTCATGAACCCAGGAACTGTTGGCTAGTATTTGGAAATGGTAATCAGAGCTGATAAAGTACCTAACGTCTTTTAACGTAGGTCTGCCACATCATAAACTTAGATGGAAGCATTTAGGGCAGTCGAGAGTATTATTCCACATGGAAGGTAGCGTAAAACTAACTGTATTTTTCCAGATATGTCAATCGGATGAGTTTGAGACCTTAAAGAGACTGCACGCAGAACAGTATATTTCTTGGTCTGTTAAGTGATCAGTCCGCCACCGAAAAAGTGGCTTTTTATTTTTTAATATGCGCTGTCTGTAGCATTTTATGGTTGTTTCCTGCCTTAAACAGATCTGCTTTTTGACGCTGACTGGCTAAGGCATGATGAGGCGATACGGTAAGACTCACTTCAATAACCCGAACTGGACTAGGCCTATTAAAAATTCTTCGATATATTCACACCATTGTTTCTGACGATCGTTGCACCTTCGGGCAGTTTGTTAGACCAGCTATACAACTAACCGCTGATGAGATTTTCTTTGCCATCCTGTTGATGATATTCACCTACCATACAGTATGTTGCCTTTTTCTTCCACTAATGGCTTTCCAACTTCAATTCTTTGAGGTACAGTCGCCACCTTATGCTCCTGCGGTAGGTCGTGCTGACCGCTTACACCAGGAAGCGATACGCCTTCTTTCGTCTCCTCAAAATCATTTAATGACGCCTCCTTTGTTGCGTACAATATATGTTAAAGATTCATAGTTTGTGTCTAACTTCAGGTTGCTTTGCCCACTGTGCCTTAATGAAGATTAATAACTGTAATTAAGTAACAAGTTATATTTCCTAGCAGTGCTCAGCACATGGATTGTTATAACAGCATTAGGACATTGACTCTAGCCTTGGCCGCATTGTCTCTGCAGATGCAGACTTATGTTCAGTCACGTGTTGAATGCGTCATAGCAAGGTTATTAACTAACCGTGTGATAAGGTCGCTGATTGTTCTAGCTTATGTCGGTAATAGTTTACTAGGTATGTATGTAGAGATTAAAGTTAGGCAGAACCAATCACAAATACTCCGATTAGTTAGCATTTCTGGTGCATGGCATAAAAGACGCCCCCGGCTGGCAGAGGGCAATGAGTAGGTTCTGATTGCCGACTTTTCACAGTCTGCCTCAGTCCCCCAACAGTCTGCGCGGCCCTTGGTAACCTGGGCGACGACCGAGCAGGTATAATTTTCGATGGCGTCAATATCATGAGCGGCAGGTGGCTGAATTTACGGAGACTTGCCACGGTCTCCAACCTTCCTCCTTTCTCATCCGGGCTTGGGACCGGCCATGGCGGAGTTACGAAGACAACTCTGATATTCAAAAATTCTGACTCAGCTCCTATTACGAATCTTGTAAGACTTAATCAAAAATGAAAAGTACGATATATCTTATTACTGCACTTATTTCCTTACGAAGAAGGCAAATTAAAACCAGACATTACTCGAATATCCAAATTTTCAACTATTTACTGTTTCAACTATTTACTAAGTCAAAGTTTCAACTATTTACTGTGCATAATAATGTTTTGCGCGGTTTCTGTTAGGCTGTTGGTTGTAGCATCAGCTTGCAGAGGTTTAGAGAACGAAACTAACATATCCCACATACTAGAGTCCTTGAATCAGGACTACTTACCTCCGTACAGTAGCCACTAATATCAAATGGCCCAAAATTCACACAATGATGCAGCGCAAGGGAGGTTTTAATGGCCCTATTGTTTGCGTATTGACAGGAGTGAAAATGCTGAATATTTGAAAAAGACAGCAAATGAAAGAAAAGTCGAAGGATTAGATGAGGTCAGAGAGCAAATGAACGAAAGAAAAAATAAACCGAAAAGAAAGGAACGACGCGATCATCGGCGAATAACGAATGGGGAACTGAAAGTCCCAGTGCGCATCAGAGGAGAACGGTGGAGTTATTAACCAAATTAAGGACTCGAACTTTACGTGCAGATCCATGTGCAATCTTATGCGTTAAAAATTGCATACCGTGTTCATGCATTAAAACGGATTAGAAGCGACGGACAGTTCAAAGAAGCGACGTCTTCAAAGAAAAGGAAAAAGTAACACCCATAAGTGTATTGTTAAAGAAATGCAGAATTTTTGCAGCAAAGTTTCTGCACCTAGGGAATGAATTTGCTAATAGTGGCGGAACAGAAAAGCTTGTAAAATTTCGTCGATTCTGCATGGAAAGAATTTTTTAAACCCAACGCGACGACACATATATAAATATAACTGCTCTGTGCTCAATATGCATTCAGTGCGAAATGTATCAGGTATGCGACAAGGTTAGACGGATGTACCGCATTGTTACATCAACCTATCAGCGATCAGATGGATGGCCACTAAGGTAGTGGTATTATTTGGGAAGTATGTAATGTTGGATATTGGAAGAATTTTACTCGGCCGAAAAATGTGATGCGCTTTAGCTGATGAAATGAAGTATCGGTTGATAGTAAATTGTTACGAATACAGATCAGCTGAAGTAAAATGAAGCTGATGTAATGCCAGATGTGAGCCAAGGGATGTAGCCACAGCGTTCTGTATATAGCCACACCGATCGTGAAATAGTGTCCTATAGCTGGATCGTGAACTACAATGAAACAGCGGATAAGCTGCTTACGTGGCTAAAAAAGAAACGCGTGATCAGTATTGCCCAACAGTGAGTGCAAGTGTAATGATGATAATTATTAACACGAACTATTGGCATCTGACCAATATAGTTGGAATCAGACAAGTAAAACGACAGATAATCACGTAAAATTTTAAAGATAAGCACGCGCGTACAAAAATGCCATTGTTCAGTACTCTACTACACAGTGTAAAATGTTATGGGCGTACAGAAGCGAAATAGTTTGTCGGTCATACTAGTGGGTTGCATGTCACTGCTACCTGTGGACGCACATAGCCATCGGCGACGAAGGTGTTCTCTTGCCGCTAATATGCAGATAATAAAGGAGAAATTAGCAACGTATTCATTGGTATAAAAGGCGATAAATCCACTGATCAGGGCTTACAAAACTAATAAATACGTTGTTCCGATGCAGGAGAAAAACGTGCACCAAGGTTTTAGGTAGCGTTCAAATAGCATCAGTTCGCGTCTTACGAACGGACACTGAACAGCTTGAAGGTAAGTAATGGTGTTGAATAATGAGTTGTTGGAAGGTGCGTAATGTTGGATGTTCAAAAAAGAAATTACACTGGGCCATAAAAACGGAGGCCCATTAATTGATTATATGAAACATGCGCCATTTGTGTGATTTGAAGTTGGTATTCTATTAATAGATAGACCGTAACGCTGGACAGTCATAAATTGTTACAGATATAGTATTCGTGAAGGGCAACGTATAAAGAAATTGATAAGAGGCGTAGACGATTTAGATAGCCGAAGAAAAATGAAATTGATGTTATGTATGATGTACTCCAATGGATTTCGATCGTGTCACAGTATCTTAAAGGGGTTGCCGCATTGTTCAACTGCATGAAGCGGGGAATGAACAGGTGTTACGTACATGGTTATAAACGAAAAGCGTGATCAGTAACACGTAACAGTGAGAACAGCTGCAATAGTTACAATCAAAACACAATCTTGGCGTTTAACGAACTTGTTGTTATCTGACACGTAAGACCGCATATAATCAAGTAGTGTGGTCCGCATAATAAAACGGCTCTCGTATATAAATGCCACTGTCGAATACTGAAGCACATGGTGTAAAATGTCATAGGCGAACGAAAATGACATGACAGTTTGACGAGCATTTGCGTGGGTCCAATGGTACTGTTGATGCCAGTGGTAAATACCTCCGGCGAAGAATATTGCTGGCGGATGTTGCTGAAGGATGCCATAAGCGGTGAGAAATAATTGAGACAATAGCAAAGAAATTAGAGATGTCAGATCGGTCTTCTAAGCGACAAATCAACTGATCAGGGAATGGGAAATACGCACTAAGCAATGCGTTGTACCTAGGCGGAAAAGCAATTATTCAGCCAGGTTTTTAGCACTGTTAGCAGCCTCATGTTTAAATAGCAAGAATATTTTCATAACTCCGCCATGGCCGGTCCCAAGCCCGGATGAGAAAGGAGGAGGGTTGGAGACCGTAGCAAGTCTCC
>UZAM01010134.1:5418-15944 GCA_900618415.1 Soboliphyme baturini | reverse complement strand
CGAAGCGTAGCGCATTTTCGCAGGAACTGTCTCGCTTCATGCTGATGGCAGACTTGGCCGGCGCCTTTGGAGACGAGTTTCAGAAGATATCCGACGAACTGAAGGTAACAGCGAACTGTGCACCTGATTTGAGTGATATTTTGCCAAAGCTCAGACTCTGGTACAAGATCAGAAATTTTGGGGACACCATTGGACGCTGCTGCCGCCAAAAATCGAGCGGATAAGCGGTCATCGGAACTGACTCACGGACTCTTGCGACTTCATGTATTTGATTTTCAAGCCTTAATCTGGTGAAAACAAAATATGGGCCATGAAAAGACGGTGCAAATATGTTGAACCCCGCACAGTCTGATATTGCCTGCCGACTGCTGCGAATTTCCTGGGCGGAACCAGAGACCAAGGGTCATAAGGCAGCACTACGTTCAACTTTCCCTTTACAAATGAGCGAACATCAGCGCTTACTAAATGGATGTTCTTGATTTAAAATTTGTTCTGCAGTAAATGTAGATAATAACAAACGTGGTCTTTGGTGAATGAATCATGGGTTCAATTTTTGAATGATGGTTCTCACGCTGGAATGATGATCACGCAGGTGGTGTATTTATTATCCATTCAAATATATCAGCCATCTGGTACTATCTGCCTTCCAGTCATTCATACCAGGTGTCTCCATTCTCCATTCAGATGGTAGATAAATTGGCAGTAAAGCAGTTTTCCCTGTTTTCTTGGTGGATCGGCGCTTATAGTGGCTAGCAGTTCTTTCTTTCAGATTGTAACCTGAGCATCCTTCTTTTGAACGAATTGCATCATAAGAAATCAGGAGCCTTGTCTAGCCAGTTCTCGTTGCCCCATTTAGCTAAGCAGTGGGGAATGGGACGCCCGATGTTGGACTCTTGATTGTTCGTGTAATTCAACTGAGCTGCAGGTTTCTTTTTACAAAATATTTGTTTCCTAATATTTTTTGCGGATTAATTTCTATGCTTCTTATGGCGTATCTGTGGAATTTTAGCATGCCTCCTTGAATTGAATTAAAACACTGGTTTAGAGAATAGCAATAATTAGGAGACGGTTTATTTTCGTATACGTGCAACTTTGCAAAACTAAGGGAAAGAGTGATAGATCTTCGATCATTCAAGTGCAGAATTGGTAAAGAAGATGGCGATCAATCAGGAGAGGGGCTGTCATCAGCGACAGACATGAAATTCTAAAGAGATTTGATGATTTTGTGTACGAAATTATACAAAGGTGAAAGAAACGGCAGCATGGGTGTTGATTGGGGTCTCAAGATACAGATGAAGTTGACGAAATTCCAGATAATATTTTTCCACAAGTGCGATATGCAATAACATATTCAGTGCGAAGAAGGGTGCCTTACGAAGACGGTATTACAGTAGAACTCGTAGAGTCAGGAGATGAGGTGAGCCATTGACCAAATTATTAGCGCGCTTTTTCACACTGTCCAAAGAAACTAAAAATTCCAGGCGATTGGCTTGTCGCATTGATGATTCTGCTCCTACTGTAACAGGAGATCGAGAAGATTTGAAAAACTAGTTTGTTACCTATTTTCGCAGGGATATTGACGAACAGACTTCAAAAAACACTGGACTTTGCACAGTCAAAATAGCAAGCAGGATTCAGAAATGAATTTGGTACGTTGGATCATTTACAGGTGGTGCAGCAAAAAATTCAGACAATCAGTGAAAGTTTGTTTACTCTCTCATATCAGTCCTCCGGATAGCAAACCCATAATCACAGGGTTATTTTTTGGTGCTCCTACGGAATGAGGCATTTTCGTTAATGTTCGAACATGTTTTTGTTCGATTCAGCACAGTGACGCTGTTTTGCGCCAATGCACTGCAGATGCTAAAATATCATTGAGCCGTGACCTGTTCAAGCGGTCCTCTAGGCTTCTAGAAGCAAAGGTTGATGCTTCGCCGTGTAAATCCAGAGTATTGAAAGGGATAAATTATAGTTACCGGCTATATTGAAAGCTATCAATTTGCTAGAGAATCCATAATGACATAATTTATTTTGTTTATTGTTTCTGTTGAGTTTGTTCTTCTCTTTCTGATAGTCTTTCAACTCGTTTACATCCATCTTGTACGTAATTTCTTGAAAAGCCGAGGAGTCGATGAAAGGTGCTGAGACCTCGACATTTAGAAGAATGTACCTGCCAGTGAGAAACTTCAAGAAAGCATAAGCAAGTTCAGAATCAAAGAAGGCGTTCGACAGGGTGACGCAATATCACTGAAGTATTCAAAACAGCTTAAGAGGAAGTTTAAAAGACACACCATTTGGAAAATGGGGGCTGAAATAAATGAGCAATGCTTAATCTATCTGCGGGTTACGCACGATATTTTGATCCTCTGACGGAGGTTAGTTGAAGAACTTTAGTGAACGGTCCAGGAGCTGAACGGCGACAAAGCAGGACTGAAAATGAACCTGAAGAAGACCCAGGTCATGTTTTGCAAATAGGTGAAACCACATCTGTTGAAGTTAGGGGACTAAGAATTTAAAAACTGCAAAACCACGTCTATGATGGCCAGCTCGTGTTAAGCGAAGAATGGATAGAGGAATAAAAATGGCTAAGAACATTTTTGGAAGACTGAAAATGTTTCTATCCGGGAAACTTGCTATGGCTTGAAACAGAAGAAACATATTTTCGATCGGTGTGTGCTCCAAGTGATAATCTACAGATGCAAAACGTGGGCTCCAAGTCTGAAAACTATTGATAAAAGTGCATGTTGCTCAATGGAGCATGGAAAGATATATGTTGAGAATAATGAGAAATGATTGAAGACGAATGAATTAGTAAGAATCCAAACTAGAATGCAAGGTCATTGCTTCAGTGAAGAAGATAACGTAATAATGTGCTGGGCGCGTTGCACGGAAGACAACGTCTTCTGTTTAATGGTACAATGTGTCGAAGAAGTTCGCTGGATCAAAATAGATGCAAATCGCATATGAGTTTTTTACATAATATTGGAAAGACCTTAATCCTGCAGTTAATGGGAAAAGGTTGATGACAGTGATATTTCCATATGAGGTTCAATGGAACTGTTTGGGAGAAAGACGGACTAAAAGCTCCAGATTGAAAAATACGAATAATCATCTATAGTTAATTGATAAAACAAAATAAACTCTTAGCGCAACATGTGCCTATCATCTGAGCGGAGGATGACCACCTACAGCATTACTAAACGACGGTACATCTGAAGATATACAGTAATTAGTATCACTGCGACCACTTAGTTTGTTCAAAACTGCATTGTGTCTTCAGCGCATGGACAAAGTATATGATTTACTATTATTGTAGTAATCCGCTTCATGTGCTAATATTTATTTAACGGTAGCAAGTATTGTTTTTCATGTCTGAAGATTGATGTTTTATTTAGAAAAACTCGCGGGAATTTGCGACAGTCGTGCACTTAGCTCAGGAACTTCAACGGGATATTACGACACGAAAGTGCTTGATCGACGCAAAAAGCTTGGACGAGCTGAAACACCAGTGTCAAAAGTTAAAAATTGGTTTGGGAGCTCACGCGACGGCGGTCGACGATCTGCATCCGAAGTTTCAACAGATTTGGGAAGAACAACTGGATCGTGTTCGACGACAGCAGGAAATGTATAAGGTAAATCTGCTTGCTTACGGGAGTGCGCAGGAAAGCGACAGAGCAGGTGAGAGGGAATGAGGAAAGTTTGTCGTCGTTCAGAAGTCGCTCCTCCGTTACACTTTTCGCTATTGGGGACTATTTGTGTCTTCCTACTTCACATGAAGTTGATGGAGCGATCTACTATCTCCGTTTCTACTACATCTGCCAGGAGTGCCTTATTTTTAAAGGCAGAGTCGACCGCCATATTGTAAGCAGAGCGTACGGTCTCCGGTTTCCTTGTCTCCCAGAGTGGTACTCATTTAGCAGCCTCTGAAAGAAAGAAAGAACTGTGACTTGAACGGAACTCGAACACCAGTTATCCTCTTGGTTCTGGCTGAAATGGCATATCCGAATCCGGCTTTAAACTTTTATGACTTGTATGATAGTTTTCAAGTACCTTCCTCAGCGGCTATATCACTATACATTCTGGTATGATCAGGAATGCTGACTGCCTGGTTTCACGCATATTTTACGAGTGGCTGTCGTATCTGTGGTAGTTCTATTATGCACAGGGCGTAACGTTTTCTCAGAAAAATCACCTACAAGTGAAAAATCGCTGTTTTTTACACCGTTGCTTTTTGGCATGTTGTAGAGATGTGTCCAAAGTCTTGATTAATTGTTAACAATGTTGACTTTTTATGAACTTTTATTACCGCTTACCGACGCTTACGTTGAGTAATATTTTATTTTTGTTTCAGAACCACATCGCCTCTGCGATGTGTCTTCGTCAAAACTTGCAGCATCTCATAACGGCCATATCGCAGTTGTCGCCGTACGTCAAGTCGATCACTCAGGTCATCCAGCACGTGTTTCCGCAGAGATTGCAGTGTGAAGAACTAGGCCCAATGCAGCGCATCTGTAACCAGATCTGTACGCTTGAGCCGAACTCGCAGCACCGCGTAGACGCCATCGAGAAACAGGAGCAGTCGCGAAAGGAGGAAATGGAACGGAAGAAACTACAGTCAGGCGAAGTGTTAGCCAAGGCCAAGAAACATCTGAAATCACCGAAGGATGGCCACCTCCCAAAACGTAAAGCACTCATCGATGAAAGTGGTACGAACTTTAATCTTCATGGTGTTGTCATGTGCAGAGTTGAATGTTTTCCACGTCTCCTGTTGACGTCGCTTTTTTCAGTCTACACCATTGTGAAATCACTACTTTATGAACCTTTTCTCAGTATCTAGCTCAAATTTTTTTCCAGTTTAGTTGTCATCCACATCATCACGTCTAAACCCAGATGATCGTTTTTGAATCATTAAGAATGTTTCTTCCACATAGTTTCATCTATCGTCATTTTGGCATAAATTCAAAATGGCTACAAACGGTTCACTGTCAGTATAAAAAGTGCAAATTTATGTTAACCGGTCGTCACTCGTCTGTGCGGTCGAGTTTTTTCTCTGTTCTCAGTTTCCACCTTACAGCATATCAAACTGTCGCCTGAAGAGCAGGAAAACTAGGAGAGAGAGAGAGAGAGAGAAAGAAAGTTGAAGCAGTCCCTCGTTTGGAAGCTGCTTGATTTCAATCGCTTGCTAGGAGTCTTATTTTGTGTCAGTCTTTATCTTAATCACGAATTCCTTTGAGCTTGGAGGAATTGGCACATGTTTATTCAGACCGAGATTGTTCAGTCGGTGTAGCACCAGACTCCGAACCAAGTGGCTCTGTTTCTTGCGTAATTTGAGACTACTCACCTTTTTTCCATTTGAGATCAAAAGTAAGTACGACTCTGTGGGAAAGAAACAGGCACGCTTGTGCTTGCCACATAGTTTCTGTCAGCTCTATGTTAAAAACGAACACCTGGTAACATTATAAGAGAGATTAGCACCCGGCCATTAACTTAATGAAATGGTGGGAGCCAGAAATTGCTCTATCGTGAAAGTGTACGGAGAACCGGCTAAACGGTTATAAAACTAGCGGTTATAAACTTTCATTTTCTCGTTGCCTTCAGCATTTTTACCTTGAGCGTGTTTTCTGCATTTCTGTGGCTGTATTCATCTGCTTGGTAGCAAACTTTTCCCAATATGCCTCCAACTGACATCTTGTTCGAATTTGGATGAATCGCGTAAGGACACTGTTGTCGAGCTCTTTGATGGCTCCACCGGTTGACTCACATTTCACACTCTTTGAACCAGAGCCATGACTTAACCAGTTCCAGAAATTGCGCAGGACATGCAGGTCACGTGATGACGGCAAGCACAGTAAGGGCGAAATGACTTACACCTAAACTGTTTCAGACCCCCCTCTCCACTCATTCGATGCGGAGTGAAGCCGAGAGCAGTCGTATGGAGCAGTCAAATAATCCAGCAGCAACGTAGCGACGCGGAAGCTGGCTAGTCATCCAGATGCTTGAGAATTAGCTGGCTAGAATATCGCCGAAAATATCCTTGATAGGTGGTAGGCGTATATATCGTTGATAGGTGGTAGCGGATGGGCACTATGTAGCATACCAGCGGCTACACTGGACTTTCTAACTACGCTCTCTTCCTCCTTGTGCTGAGAAAATAGGAGAATATGGAGTGAAACCAGCCATCTAAAATTCAAAGCCATAGTTATTGGCACAGCGGTGCTAACGCCGACCTCACACCTTTATTGTGGTTGAACCTATATGGTTTATTATGCTCAAAACCATATCTAGAACGGGAGTTAAGCACGTTTGTCACCCACTGAATCGAAACCGATGCTCAGTGGAGTTCATCAGTAGGTGACCGAAAAGTAAAACTAGATGAAACGTTCGATCAGATCGAGAACCCATATTTTTCATCTGAATACTTTACATTTTGGGTCTGTTTCAGTGTCAAAGAGGATTATGGACTCATTAAACAATTATCATAGTTTTGAAAAGTAGAGATGAGATCACAAATGCCCAGAGTGAAACCTGATTCTCCGTAACGACGCAACAGATATGGCGTATCGTATTGATTATCTGACTTGTAGTTTACGATGCATTGGCCAAGAATCGCGGCCACTGTAGATCAGAACTGTTGAACACAAATGAGCTAGCCAATGAGCAGTGGCAAACCGCGAAGTATTGTCAAAATTGGAAATAACTTCCAAATATGCTCATCGTCGTATTAACGCGGTATCTTATTTATCTCTGGATAATGATCTATAGCAAGGGAGTGAACATCTTCAAAAGCGTTTTCCTATAAGTAATATTCAAAATCCAGCTGATGTCAGTGACGTGCCTATTTATTATCTATTGATTATCTATTTATTATCTATTGCCAAACGACCCTATTTTGCCCTTTTTCAACTGTTCTCTGACGACTCTTTATGTTGTAATTTTTTGCTTTTTACTGATAATTTAATATAGGGCTACTTCTTGAAGATCCCGGGTGGCCCTAATGATTTTAAATTTGCTAAAAATTTTGCTGTTAAACGGACCGATTGAATCCCGTAGTGCTTGTGATGATTTGCTCTTAATTTTTATAGCGGATTCGATGATCGGCTCTCGTGGTGATCTGTTTCGATGCGTCGACCGGGAGCGAATTAATTCAGAAGAACTGATTTCGCGAAGATCTAAAAGCGCAAAGCCGCCGCACGCACGAGATGTTCGAAAGCCGGAGGGCGTCTCTGACTACAACACGTCTATGATCTCCAGCGGTTCACCTGAAGAGGCTGACAGTTTGGACAGTAGTTTTGAGTATTTTATGGCGATTGCTGAACGACCGTGCTGTGCGGAACTGCCGACCGTCGCCGGCCGCGATTATGACCAAGAAGGCGACAAGCGAAACGGCTCATCGTCCAGAGAAACTGCGGAGAACGCGAACTGCCATTTCAGCTTCCAGTCGGTGCCCGCCGATCGTTCTGTTTCCTCATGTGTGAACTACTTCGAAAGGGGCCAGTGCTGCTTCTTAGGTCTGTGCGTGAACAGGTTGTGCTCATCGGTCGAAAGGAATAATTTCATGAATGAAGCACTTCTCAGTTCCTTATCTGAGGACCTGAAATGTGCCACGGGAATGAGTCCAGAGCAACTTGTCGAGGAGATGCTCTTTTGTCAAAATGCTCAAGAGGATCAGAACCACGGCAGCAAGTCGAACTTTTCCATGATTTCCCCGGCGCTGGTAGCCAGCGTCATGCCATCGACCTGGGAGGCGCGGGAGAAGGTGTTGGCTAGTCTCAAGAAGAAAATAGCTCAGTTAGAAATTTCGGAAAAGAGTTCTTAGGGTCATTTACTCGTTAAACCTCACTTTATCTTTCGATTTGTGTCCGATAATGATTCACCGTTTCTCCTTCGTTGTTCTCGTGCGATTCCATGTCAATAATTCATGGTATTTTACTCTGCTACAAAGTTTTCTTCAAAACTAAAAATTACAGTATCTGTAAATGTGTACATCTACAACATATTGTAGCCCGTGGCTAAAGCAAACCTTTCTCACGTTCAGTTCCAAATTATTTCCGCCGTCCATCTTTTGAGGTATTAAAAGCGGGTTAAAATTCGAACCATTCTCTGCCCTGTACGTTATTCCGTAGATTTGAACATTGAGTTCTGATGTTTATGCTGCCTTCCTTGGAAAGTCAAACGATTTGTACCTGCCGTGTCTTATCGATTATGCTAATCGGTTTGGCTTCAGTTCCACTTTGTTCTCTTTAGGCATCATGAAGTTAAGTGTTTTATATTTATTTATTATACTATTATGTTAATAGCTGTATAGCAGAAACTTCATTGGTGTTTCAACACAGCGAGTCTGTAATGAATCTCTTGTCTACTTAGTTTGTATCATAGAACCCCAGTTCAGTTTTCTATTATCTGTTAAGTTTGACACATCAACGCCCATTAATATAACCTGTCGGTACTACCGTTAGTTTTATTCAGTTAGTTTACACTGTGAATACCGTCCATATGCGTTTGTTGCTTAGTGTTTTGCAGTGCGTTGCTGATTTCAAATATAACTTCTTTGTCTTTCATTATTTAATCTGTCAGTGTATGGAATGATCACTGCAACTGTCGGTGAGCAACTTGAAGATTCATTACTTGCGTTTCAGAACTCAGTTCTCTGTTGCCTACGAGTAAAGTATTTAACCTCCACCTAACTGATCGAAATTCTTGCATGTTTTTGTTCTAATCAAGGAATTTTCACAATAAATATTCGTTTCAGCTCAGCGAGGAGGTTATCAATGATTTACGTACGTTGCGTTGTTCCTTTGCGATAAAGCAATTCACCACTTAGAAGTGCAACTGCACAGCAGCTTTTTCTGTCATATGGCTGGAAAAGATGACTAACAACTTTATAGTTCAATGTCAAGATTTCTAAGCCAGTGAATGACCGCCGTGGAGGCACTCTGGACATCATTTATGCTTCTGTCGAATTTGCAAATCGGCTAACTTAGGGCGTCTACGTCAAATGCTGGTGCTGGCATGTGTGAAATGCGGGCGATTTTCTAAAGTGTTTTAGGAATGATCTATTCAGAGAGCAACAAAGGCACCCTTCTAAAAGCCGCAGTCTTCTCAGTCATGATGAAAATATAAACCCGTTAAAGCGCCATGAAAAATGTTAGACACTTCAGCAGAGCTGTTTGTGGAATATTCTGGAGGTGCGATAGTTCAATCAAAAAAAATGAAAAGATCTTGGAGATGACTGACCTCAGAATGCTGTCCGAAGAAGTCTGGGATCGACATCTGTCGTGATTTCATAGAACCATCTGAACAGGGAGTGGAGACCTATCCAAAACCATTCTTCGTTGTAAAAGAAAAGTGGCCACACGATATGGAGGCTAACATCGCACCTTTGGGCAAGTCCTAAAGGTGTACTTGCTTCCAGAGAGAAATATGATATTTTTTGCAGCAGTCTCTGATCGCCTAAATCATTCTGAGAAGCCAAAACGTGATACATCATTAATCTGTGCTCGGTCTGTGACCCTGGTACCTCAGATACGATGAGCAACAATGTCTAATGCATTACGGGTAAGGTCGCGAAACAGCTTCATGTATAGTGGAACCATCTAAGCTGCCCGTGAACTTCCATGCTGTGCGAGCCTTAGCTTTCGTAGTCGTATTGTGCTGAACAGAATACTACATGTAATATGAAACACAGCCGCTATATACGTAAACAGATTTCTCAGAATGCTGTATTTGATTATCTTCCTCGGTCGAGTTATGTCATTTTGGGCTTCCGGTCATGATTTCACTGTACTGGGGCGATTTGTAGGGTCAGAAACGGGTTACTGTTCTAAGTAGCATTCCGGTTCCGTCGTCATTACTGTATCATTTAATGTTTGGCGGTTCGAGCTGACATGGTCTGCAGGCCTACATTGCTTGACTACTTGGTCATGTCTTTGAATCATCCATCACCTTGGTGAATGACAAGCGATTACCGAGACGACATTGCATATGTTTTATTTTTGCGTTGACCTGCTGTATCTTCGCATATGCGGTGAAAGTTCATGTCTTGTATTATTACTTTCTCCACTGAATTTTGGCCAGTAGGTACTCTACTGCTTTCTTATGCTGACTTTATTGGGGTGTCTTCAGTAAAAAAGGATATCGTTGAAAACTGAAGCCATCACCGCTGACGTTGTAACTGCAGCAGTCACGATTGTGCAGAAATACCCGCTGGACCTTCATTAAGCTATCCATTGACTCCGGCTGTAGTTGAATCCTTCCAGAAGTTTACATTATTTGCTCATATATTGTCGAAATACTTAATGATTACTCAAAATCGTCAGTCAACCTGTGTCGACAGTTTAATGACTTGTAATTGCGGGACGAGAACGAACCGGTTTACCAAGGGCTGCGCAGGCTGTTGGCGACTAAGGCAGACAACGAAAGGTCGGCGATCAGAACCTGCTCATTGCCGACGATGAAGATACCAGCCAGCAACAGAGTCGATACCTCATCTGAATGGATGAAGCAGGCAGTGCGATGCTATTATAGCA